>PVIY010005791.1:0-78295 GCA_004026745.1 Myrmecophaga tridactyla
CTGCCGCCCGCGGGTCTCCCCTGCTCCCGCCCCTCCACTGCACCCCGGTGAGGATTCCCTGCTCCCCGCCCCTCCACTGTCCCCCTCGGGGCTCCCTCGGTCCCCACCCCTCCACTGTCCCCAACGGGACCCCCCCTCCCCCCGCCCCTCTGCAGACCCCGTCCTGCCCACCCCCTTTCCGGCCCGCGGACTACCCCAGGTGTTCGTAGGGTCCCCTCCCGCCCTCACCGGCCCCGCACCTCCCCGCGCGCCCGCCAGGCTTAGACCCACTGCCTTGCGGTCATCCGGTCAGGTAATTGGGGGACAAATCGAAGAAAATAAGGTCGGAGCAAGGGACAGTGGTCAAGGGCAGATCGTCCAAAGACTTGATGTGGGTAGGATGGGACCGAGGAGGAGGAGGAGGAAGTACGGCGTTGCTCGGCAGGGCTCGCGGGAGGCCGGAGCTGACCCGGGCCCGGGCGCTTCCCGGCAGGGAGGCGAGGCCCCCTTGTTCTGCTCCTCATGACTGTCCTGGGGATGAAACGTGCCTTCTCGGGGCCTGGGTTGGTGACGGCCGCCCTGGAACAGAAGCGGTCAGCTCGGGGGTAGCTCGTCGGCCTGGCCGGAGCGGTGTCCTGCTCGCGCGGGTCCTCCCCGGTCCTCCCGGGTAACCGCGGAGAAGCTTCTTTCGCTTTTCCCTCGGGTTCTGCGGTATTTCAAATGGGAGCAGAAAGGCTAACAGCCCATCGCAGGGGCTGTGGGCATGCCTGGTGCCTTCTCCGCGCTCCCAGCGCTGACCCTGGGCCGGAGGGGTTGGCAGGGTGGTTTGGTTTTTCTCCCACTTTTTATTCCAAAGTGCAGCGATGGGAGTGTTCAATATTTATTACTCTCTTTCTCCCTGCTGACCAGTTTAGCTGCAGAAACCAGCTTCATTTGATTAGTTCAGCTAAATTTTAACACAACATTCGCTTCATGAACAACACTTTTAGTACTTTTTAAGGTATTAACCTGTTAATTTTAGATGCAGATTGTATGTTGAATTCTGCTTTCAGGTTTGTAATGTGTTAATTTTAGGTTGCAGATTGTATATTAAATACTGCTTATTTCTTAACAGTGAATAGTGTATGAAACAGGTTAGGCTTCCCTAGAAGAAATTCATTTTATTTAGTAAATTCCAAAACTAGTCAGCGTTTAAATGTCAAGTCTTTATTTATCATGAATACACACGTAAATTGAATTTCCCCCCCCCCCCCATTTAGGCCTTTCCTATTTGAGAAAAACAAATCGTGTTTTTTTTTTTTTTTTTTGTATATATTCACCAGATTGGTCCTGGGAGAAAGCTGTAGCCAAGTAATTTGCTGAAGTAGATAGTCTGTCAAATTCTCTGGGAACTGATATTTGGTAAGGAGCAAGCTCTCTTAGTGTTTTGTGAAACAAATGCACATTCCCTGCACTTAAAACACTGCCAGTTTAAAGAAGGGTTTTTACCAGGTAATTCTGAGTACGGATGCATTAGAAACCAATGTTCAATATTGGAATTAGTATTACAAGAACCTAATATACCCAGTACTTTATAAATACAGTCCTGACAACTGCAAATGAGAAACTTCGGCAATTGATTGATTACACTTGTTTTTTTTGAAGTTAGACATTATCTTGGTATTTTCAGTTTATTTTATACTTGAGATAGTGGAATGTGCTTATATTTTGTTTCCTTTTTAACTTTTCTCTCACCCTTAACTTTCCATTCTTCATCCGTTTTCATCTTTAGTGATAAACAGTAACTTAAAAAAATTACAACTATTTTATTGTAACAAACGAAATGATCGATTTGCTTTGTGAGTAGCTAGATGGGTTAAAGGATGAAAGTTTGATTTTCGTACATGAAGAAAAGTATGTATCAAAACTGTAGACTGTGACGTTTGTAAATTTAGTTTTAACTTAGGCAATCCATTTCACAGGAATAGTACTAATACTTTATAGCTAAGTGTATACTGTATGAAATGCACATTTGGGCTGGTTGGGATCAGGCATTCATATTGTAATGTTGATTTTTTTTTTTACCTGATAAGCAAGTAGAATAAGAAGGCTTACTTTTAAATCCATAAGAGGTTTTCATAGACTTCCTATAAGGACCACTTGATTCTTGTAAAAGCTAGTCAGTATGAACAATCTAATTTGAAGTTTGGTGATGTTAGAGAACTACTAAAATTAAAGGGAACTGAAAATTCTGTAATCAGGTACAAAGATGTATAAGTTAAATCATGATAATTTTGTTAGACATACCTATACAAATTTTAGTATTTATTTAGGCATAGTAAGCTCTTTAGGGCTGTTTATGGTTGTATTGGAATATTGATTGGTAATGGTAGAAAAACTGTCACTCACATTTTCCTCTCCATTTATTTATATTTTGGTTCATGTATATTTAAAAACGTTTTCAAGGGTAGAGGTATGTGTGCTTAACAGCTTAAAGAGGAACTCCCCCCTTTTTTTTTCCAGGAGAGGGAGCTACTCCTGGAATTTTGGGACAGTTGATTTTTCTTGTACAGTTTTGTCTAAAAATTAACTATTTGGGGGAAAAATCCTTTTTAACTTACCTATCAAATAATTCTTCACAACAGTTGCAACTCAGTAAATATGGTTCCAAAGTAAAAAAGTTTCTGTTGTTAAGGTACTAAAGAAAGTTCTTTTCCTGTTCTGGAAAAATGCATATATTTTTAGTCTTTTAAACTTAGCTCTTCTGATTTTAAGAAACAGTTCAAAAATAGTGGTTTCTATTATGTTCTTAAAAGGAGGCATAGACGTAATATCTGTAAAGTGTGTGCACACATACCTTAGTTATGGCTATATAGATTTGTAAAATAGATTTCTCAATGTGAAGTGTTATGGGCAAATAACTCTCTTCCTGTTGTTGGATAAGTAGCTTATCTAACTCTAATGAAAGTTGTTCTACAGTAGGATAATTATCTTGTAAAAAATATATATATAAACATCAAGCAACAAGATAATGCCAGCAAATACTTTCATCTTTTACTCCGATTTCTTTGTTTCTTTCTCACATTTCTGTGTCGCCGAGAGATGTATTAAATGCCGAGTATGTGTACATGTGAAAAAAAAAATTGGAGCAAGGGTGATTTTGTTGATTTCACATTATATAATAGCATTCTTGGAATACTAAAAAATTGAGGTGTTGAACTATGTGGCAAAATAAGTTTTCTGTTATTTTGTAAAAGGCTTGTTTTACTGATAAATTGTGCATGCTCGAGGAAGAATGGTCTGTGAATTTCCTGAAGCCCAGTTTGTCTTTTGACTTTTTGCCTTGGAGATTGTAATAATTGTCTTGTTTATAGCAAGTGAAAAAAAAATTGGCTTTTTATTGAGAGGAAGTGGACGTTTGTTTTCTCTATGTAGAACTTTATCTTCAGTTTTCTGAATCATGGTTTCAGTAGGGTTTCCTCCAACGACAGCGTGTAGCTATTGCCTAATAGAGGGGTTTAGGCGGTCGCTGGGTTTTGCAGATGCGTGCACAGCACACGCTGCAGCCCGGCCTGGGCGTGGTGCGGACCGCGTGCGTCTTGGCCCCGAGGTAAGGTGAAGGTGACTTTGGGCCCCGGTGCCTGTGCTCAGGTGTGCTGAGGCTCTTGGGGTGACGGGCCACCGTGAGAGCAGCAGTGATTGTGTCGGTCACGTCTGTGCTGAGCCCTCCCTGCAGGGAGGGAGGGCCTTTTAGAAAACCTGAACGCAATGTTTCTGTTCTTGTTCCTAAACAGTAATTTCCACCGGAAAAGAATGTATCTCTGAAGTGCACTGCCTAAAATGTAGATTTGGGGGTCAACTAAAGGTGCTGGCCGCTTCCTGGTTGGGTTCCCTCCGACAGGTGCTGTCGTGTTCGTGGGCCCGCTTCCTGGGAAATGACACCGCGTGAGAGCCTCTCCGTGTGGGGGGACGCCGTGGCCCCGCTGCTGCTGGCCTGCTGGGGCAGGACCCCGGTGGCCCAGCTGTAGGGGCCACGCGCCTCCCTGCCCACGCCCACCCTGCCGGTCTCTGTGCACCTCGAGTCCGAGCAGAGCGGCCCTGAGGGGGAGCGCGTGGCGCGGCGGGTCGGGGGGCGTCGTGGGGGCTGCGAGGGGCGTCCGCTGTGGTGGCCTCCTGCACAGCTGCTGCGGAGGGAGGACCCCCTGCATTTAGGGTGCAGGGTGGGCTGCAGGCGGGGGAACGGGGACAGGGAGTGCGCTTTTGTTTGATAAATTGATAAGCTTAAGTTTAGAGGTTTTCTTACTTTATTGTTTTTTCATCTTAGGTTTTATTGACGCTTCTGACACTTGCGCGTCTTTCATGAAACTTAACTCCAAAGTAAAGAAATTAAACCGCTCTTCTAACTTCAGTCCAAAGCCAGAAGGGGCTACTGCGCCTGTGCTTCGGAGAGCCCCTAGGGAGAGCTGGCCCGCTTTCAGGGAGCAGCACTGGGGGCCAGGCAGGGGGTGCTGAGGAGAGGGGCTCTCGGCGGGGAGGGCGGCGGGGAGGGCAGCGGGGCAGGGCTGGGTGGGGACCGGAAGGCGCCCAGGCCGCTGCAAGGTGGGGCGCAGGCGAGGGCCCCTACCCACGGGGCCCCCGCCCGCCTGGGCCCTTCCCAAGGGGCCCCCTGGAGAGCGCAGGTGCTTTGGCAGGGCCAGGTGTGTGGAATGGGGGTGAGGGCAGGGCAGGAGTTCGGGGGGCTTCCCAGCGGTTGAGAGAGGGGGGTCTGCTTGTCTGGGGTAAAGTGCTGCAACAAGGGGGCAGAGAGTAGACTTTGGATGCAGAGCCGACAAGATTGGCCGATGTGTTAGGGGATGAGAAGAGGGAAAATGAAGCCCACCTAGGTATGGCCTGAGCACCTGAGCCGATGCTGCCCCTCTCCCGCGAGGAGTGGGCCTGCGCGGGGCGTGGCCCTGCATGGGGCGTGGCCTGCGCGGGGCGTGGCCTACATGGGGCGTGGCCTACATGGGGCGTGGCCTACATGGGGCGTGGCCTGCACGGGGCGTGGGCCTACACGGGGTGTGGGTGTACACGGGGTGTGGCCTACACGGGGCATGGGCCTGCACGGGGAGGGGCCTGCATGGGGCGTGGCCCTGCACGGGGCATGGGCCTGCACCGGGCGTGGGCCTACATGGGGCGTGGGCCTACACGTGGTGCGGCCTGCACGGGGCGTGGGCCTACACTGGGCCTGGGCGTACACGGGGCGTGGGCCTGCACGGGGCGTGGGCCTGCATGGGGCGTGGCCTACACGGGGCGTGGCCCTGCATGGGGCGTGGTCCTGCACGGGGCGTGGGCCTACACGTGGTGCGGCCTACACGGGGTGTGGTCTTGCATGGGGTTGTGGCCCTGCATGGGGCGTGGCTTACACGGGGCGTGGCCCTGCACGGGGCGTGGGCCTACACGTGGTGCGGCCTACACGGGGCGTGGTCTTGCATGGGGCGTGGTGTTGCATGGGGCGTGGCCTGCACGGGGCGTGGCCTGCACAGAGCGTACCCCACGCTGGCAGCCGGGGTTCTGCTTGTCGAGGGGCTGAAGCCAGGGGGCTGGAGAGGTGCTCGGCCCCCTGGTCTTTGCACGGCCTTGTGAGCTGAGATGCTGTGTGAAAGGAACCAGGGAAGTTGGCAGTGTTCACGTGTCATAAAGAGACACGCCTTGCCTGAAGCGAGGCGGGGAGTGTTGTTAGGTTATTGGGTCCAAAAGAAGCCTTTTTTTATTTCTTTGGAATTTTGTTTCCACTGGGGCATGTGTTCGAGTATGGTGCTCGTCGGTGTGTGTTTCACGCTAGCGACGCGGCGCACGCTGGTGGCGTGAAAACAGGCGGTAGGTGAGGAGGACAGGTTGAGACTAGTTTAATGGATGCGTATTTCATGACAATCTGGAAGGCAGGTGATTTGGGGAGGGGCATTTCTTAAGCTGTTTCTTCTAAAAGATGATTTATTTCTGTAAATTTAGGTCCTTTTTTTGTTGATGTGCTTTGACATTGGTTTCCAGTTTTAGATAGAGTTGTTGGATATGATTTTCAGCAAAATATCATAACCTTGCTGTTTTCAAGGCATTGCTTAATAATGTTGGAATTATTTCCTTGACACAGAAATCTTGAGATTAAAATTCTACAGTGTTTGCAGTAGATTTTGGCCTCTCCTTGCCACTTATAAATCACGAAGCTGAGGTCTTACAGGAATTGTAGCAGAAATTAGGTAACCCTTAAATCATCTTAGTGATTTTACTCTTTTCGCCCTGTAGACAGTTCATAAACGGTGAACACATTAGTCCATCCACAGGACGGTTGACTAACCTCTTTGAGCAGCTTTTATAATGTGTGTAACTACAATGGGGTGCCATTCATATTTGGGCTTTAAAAAATAATCTTAAAACTTAAATTGAACTTGGCATTTTCTGTGCTTTGAATAATATTTACTTTCTAAGAGTGTGCTCAAGTTGGAATTTTTTGGCTTTTTTTTTTTGCACAAAAATTCCAGTTTTGTGGAAAACCTAATTAGGTTTTAAATCATATGTTCTGATTATGAATAGATTTTAAAAGTTATTGTATGCTAGGAATTTCTCTATTTTTTAAAATCCGTCTTGCATGGTAACTTGTTCTGTATTCATTTAATCTCTTTAGTAAACTGCAAAGTTATGTTTCCTTTTAATGGAATGTTGTGAGGTAATGAACGGTAGTAAAATATTTTCTGTCTCTTGAATGAAAGCAATTGTGAGCTTTAAAATTTATTATATAGGGCGGGACACGGTCGCTCAGTGGCAGAGTTCTCACCTGCCATGCCGGAGACCCGGGTTCAATTCCCAGTGCCTGTCCATGCAAAAACAAACAAAAAAATTTACACTATAAACCCTGCTTTTAATGTTTGGTCACATTAAGAAAAAAAGATAATTGGACACAAGCACTTTTGAAGTTGACCTTTTTATTTTTTTAGTATCTTTATTGACAAATCCTCATGCACATACATTCCATACCTGGTGTGCAGTCGGTGGCTCACAGTATCGTCATATGGCTGTGTTAGTCATCACCATGATCGTTTTTTAGAACATTTGCATCACTCCAGAAAAAGAAATAAAAAGAAAAAGATCATACATACCATACCCCTTATCCCTCCCTCTCATTGACCACTAGTATTTCTATCTACCCAATTTATTTTACCCTTATCCCCCCATTATTTATTTTTTTGCCCATGTGTTGTTTACTCATCTGAACCATACCCTGGATAAAAGGAGTATCAGACACAAAGTTTTCACAATCACACAATCACATTGTAAAAGCTATATCTTTATATGTTGTCTTCAAGAAACATGCTTACTGGAACACAGCTCTACAGTTTCAGGCACTTCCCTCCAGCCACTCCACTATACCATATAAAAAGGAGATATCTATATAATACATAAGAATAACCTCCAGGATAACCTCTCAACTCTGAAATCTCTCAGCCACTGACATTTTATTTTGAAGTTGATCTTATTTTAATCAATCAGTCTCATGCCATTCTTTAAGTAAGAAAATAACAAAACCAAAAGGTGCCTTTTTGTGCATCCTGATTCATGCTTCCATTTCTCCTTTCTCCTGGCGGCTGTGACGTGTAGAATAAACGGGCCCTGCCACCTGGCAGGACGGTAGCTACTCATCCCAGCGTGTTATTAAAGCGTGGCTCCAAGTGACAGCATTGGAAACCACAGGGTATGAGTTGATTCCAGTTTGTAGTATACGGTGAGGTTTTGATGTATTTGGTTTTCGTAGCCCAGAGACCTTTTGAAGAGCTGGTTTTCTGCTCCCTGAGTTGCTCCCTGTGTGTGCAGACCCCCCGTTTCTCTGCACGACGGTGGCTGTTTCCCAGCTCTGAGCAGTTTCTGACTAGAATACGAACCTGGGGTGTGCACTGCCCTGTCCCAGCCTGTGCGTTGTCCTTATCCTCTAGAGCCCAGCTCACCTTGGCCATGCAGACTGACGTAGGCCCCTGTCTTCTTTCTGGGCGCTGTCCCTCTCCCTGATGTGGAACTCAGAGCCCATTTACGCGCGCCTGTGTGTGTGTTTAATAACCAGCTTCCCAGTTCAGGCTGCGCGGGGGGCCCGGGGGTGGGCGCTGCGCTGTCCGTAACTGCTCACTGGGCATTTCACAGCGGAGCTAGGCTAGATCTAGGGGTTCTGAATTCACAGTCTGTGTTCTTTTCCCTCCACAGTCACTCTCGCAGCCCTTTTATCCAGCTGCTTATAATAGTCAGTGACATGTGGTCTAAACTGCAATGCCTTATCTGCAATTCCAAAATTTAAAAATCCTGTAGAAAAATAGATTTTCTAAGATTTTTAAAAAGAAAAAAGTGTTTGAATTGATGTGAGGCAGTTTATGAGGCCTTAATCCATCCCACTTAGGGTGGACAATCTTATGTTATTCTGCAGTCTAATTTGTTTGCTTCTAGGGTGCTGTCGCAGACTCTTGTAGCAACATATGTTATGTAGTATGTGTTTTAATACCCTAAAATCTCAGAAGTGTTGAATTCTGAAAGCACAAGGATGTTGAATTGAAGGGTCTTATTATACAGACTTTATTTTTTCAAAGGGGTTACAGTGATTGGTCAGAATATCTTCTGACCCCAGCAGGAGCTGGCCTCTTCCTAGTGTGGCTTCACCCGAAGGATGCTGTAGGCTGGTAAAAAAAAAAAAAAAAAAAAAAGAACAGGTACCTTCCACTTCTAGAATACTTTGACTTCATATCCCCTTTATTGACCATATGAAATATAAGGCCATTTAGTTTTTTTTTTTTTTTTAATTTGCATATGGGCAGGAGGCACCAGGGATCGAACTCCAGACCTCCAGCACGGCAGGTCGGAGCAATGCCTGCTGAGCCACGGCAGCTGCCCAGACCATTTAGTTTTGATCTACGTAGATTAGTAGTTATCTCAACATTTGGAATTTGCTTTGTGGTGCTTACCTAAATGAATGAAAGGCACATTACAGTGATGAGTATGTGTGTGTACATGTGACCAGGTTTTTAATTTCTTGCATTTTTAGTGTTCCTGGATGTCCTACACATTTCTCAGGGTATTGAGTATAAAGTTGGATGACTGATTTGTACATGCCATTGAAATCAGAAATGAGTAGAGGGCAGGAGGATGTGTCTCTAACTTAGTGGTTCCTGGCTGTTTGGTCGGTGTTCAGTATTTGTAGTTGCATTTCAGTGAGTGATAAGAAATAAGCACATCTCTTGATGACTGTCTGGACTTGTTGTTTAACCGACTTAAATTGAAAGTATGAAAGTGTTTTATATAAGCAGTTCTGTAAAGTAATATTCAATTTACAAAACACATTTCATACCTTTTTCCCTTTGCTCATTTACTTGCTCTGATGAATCTAGGGGTCAAATATTTTTGCAGCTACATTGATGTTAAACTTTGCCATAGTAACACAGCTAGTGAGATGCAGAGGTAGAAGTGGCCTCAAAATGTTTTATTTGTAGTGAAACTCTGTAAGACATCTTCTTTGGGTTGTCTTTAGCTTAATTTTTTTGAAAAATAGACCAATAGAAAAGTGAATGTAAATTAATATTGAATTTTTAAAAACCTAACATATGTTATTTTATGACATATGCTAAAGCCTGTTTAAAAGCCCTGAACAATGAAGTGGAATGCCTTCAAACCATTTAGAGTCGAAACTGTTCTAAGTTGAAAGGCTCTTTCCTTCAATTGATAAGTATTTGAAAAAGGACACAAATGAAAATGGTTAGAGATGAAGGATGAAATTTAGTTCTAAAAATCTTTTTTGTCTTTAAGTTGATATTATTTAGATTTTAGGATTTTCTAAAGCTCAGGGTAAAAATAATACCAGTTTTCTTAAGGGTCCCAGAATAAAAGCCTCATTCTCATCTTTTTACTCTGTGTAGATTGTTGAGTGTTTTAGGGGTGGCAGCAGGCTACACATATTCTGTGGTGTCTTGTTTTATAGTCACAGTGCTGTCTTGTCCGTCTGCTTTCACTCCTCTGCAGTAGTTATGTAAGCGGTATCTTGGAATTTTTTAGCCAACTCAGGGAGGGATGACAGCAGAGGCACGGGCTCGTAGAACAGGTCTCTCCTGGTCACTGATCCTGGCCAGACCGAGCTGTTACAGTGTCACTGTCCGGTCTGTTCACTCCTTGCCCATCACGCGGTCCTGAGCATTAGCACCGCAGGGCTCGGGCCAAGCCTTGTCGTTTCCCCTACGCTGTAAGTGCCTGGTCCGGGGACATGGGAAGAGTGTGCTGTAGGGTGACTAGGAACCACTAGGAACCGTTTCTCAGAGTAGGAGAATAAATCATTTTGAGGCCGAACCAGGGAGGACGAGCAGAAAAGACAGGGCCAGTGGTGCAGGAAGGGAGGCAGCCTTGGGACCGCGGGCGTGTCCCCTAGAGACCGGGGGGTGCAGCTGGACGCCCATCCCAGGGCTGGCCCTGACCCCTTCCTGCCCATGTGGACTCGGTGACCCCTAGCAGCCGCTCCCTGGGGACCCGTGTCACTTCTCAGTGCCTGGTGACTCAGGTGGAGCTCACTACTTCGTGTGTTCCGTAGTGATGATTCGGGAAATGAAGTTGACCTCTGATGATCACCATCACTGGTGTGAGAATCCCCGGGCACACGAGTAGCGTCGCGAATGAGAGCAGCTGGGGGTGTGTCGAGGGGTCTTCGTGGGAATCTCTCACGATACTGGGAACCTTCTCTTGCAGAGTTTCCCGTCCGATGAAGGCTGGCCGTTTGCAAAATACCTGGGAGCTTGTGGGAGAATGGTGGCCGTGAGCTACGTGGGGGAGGAGCTCTGGAGCTACTTCCACGCGCCGTGGGAGAAGCGCGTGGACCTCGCCTGGCAGCTGATGGAGATCGCCGAGCAGCTCACCAACAACGACTTCGAGTTCGCGCTCTACCTCCTGGACGTCAGCTTCGACAACTTTGCCGTCGGCCCGAGGGACGGCAAGGTCATCGTGGTGGACGCCGAGAACGTGCTGGTCGCCGACAAAAGGCTGATTAGACAAAGTAAGTGTGTGACGGCGGCGTCGTTCCTGCGCCCACCCCTGCCGTCAGTGTGTCTGTGCGTGTGAACGACCTGCAACCCCACGCTCACCTCCTTAGGGGGCAGCTGTCACGTCAGCCAACAAACGCTGACATTATACTTGTACTCTTAGCGCTCTTTCTCCGGGTTTAGTCTAATATCCTTTGGGCCCTGACGGACATAGGTATGCCAGGCAGGTGTGTGTGTGTGTGTGTGTGTGCGTGCGCATGCCTGTGTGTGTGCGCACCTGTGTGTGCACACGCGTGCCTGTGTGTGCACACCTGTGTGTGCGCACGCGTGCCTGTGTGTGTGCACATGCGTGCCTGTGCACGTGCCTGTGTGTGTGTACACGCACCTTTTATGATGCGCCCTGTGTCCCGTGGTCGGGCATCTAGCGCAGGACTACGTCCCCACGGTTACCAGCTGCCGCAGAGACGGCACTTACTGCTCTCGTGGAAGCTGCTGTGCTGGGCCTTTTACCCTCAGTCTCGGCATTGATGGTTTTGTTTTTGTTTTTAACCAATTGGGTGATTTGCTGCACTGCAGATCTGACTTGGTTTGACATTCTGATGATAACTTCTTACCCAAAACTTTGCTCTCCATTTATTTGAGAGCTTTTCATGGGGCCCTGTGGGCAGGGTGGCTGAGGCGTTTTGAAAGTGACGTGCCATAGGAATTTCAGAGTCGGGGATAAAGCGTACAGTTCTCTAAACCATCCAGCTAGGAAAAGAAACGGAACGGTTGTTGCTCCATCGTGCAGGTCTTTGTTTTAATCCCCTCCTTCCTTCCTCAGGATCCCTTGATAAATGCAGACCAAAGATGGGTGGTGCCCGGGAAATGCAGCGAATGTGACAGTCGAGTCGGCTGGCACTTAATGTTTGCATGGTCCCAGCAGGAACCTGCTCATACCTGGTTTCCCCAGTGCTCAGAAACACTGTCTGATGGCCTCCTGATCGGCCTCAAAGCTCATGGGGCAAGGAGTGAGTGCCATGCCCCTGTGTTCCATTTCCCCCTGCTCTCCCTGCATCTGCGAATGCTGTAGCCCCCACAGCAGGCTTTTCTTTAAGTTCTTGGAGCAAGTAATATAAAAGGAAAAATAAACAAAAAAATAAAAAATGAAAGTTCTTAAAGAACTTGTTGCATCAGTTATCTTCTTTAGCGTCCCACCCCCGTTGGTACCCATCGACTCCTTCCCCCTCCCATGGACGGTATGTATGAGAACCCTCCCCAAAACAAAAACAGTGTCCAGCTACCTTTAAAGTTACTACTCTATCTACTGCTTTTCCTTGCCTCTCAACTGTGTTTGTTTTTATTTTTATTTTTATTGACAAGTCTTCACACACAGACATCCCATACATGGTGTACAATCAGTGGCTCACGGTATCATCACATAGTTGTGTATTTATTACCATGATCATTTTTTAGAACATTAGTATGACTCCAGAAAAAGAAATAAAAAGAAAAAGGAAAAAAAAAACTCATACATCCCAAGCCCCTTGTTCTAGTTTGCCACCTCCTGGAGTGCAATATACCAGAAAAGGAATGGCTTTTAAAAGGGGAATTTAATAAGTTACTAGTTTACAGTTCTAAGGCCGAGAAAATGACCAATCAAAGGCATCCATCCGGGAAGATACCTTGGTTCAAGAAGGCTGATGAAGTTCAGGGTTTCTCTCTCAGCTGGAAGGGCACATGGGGAACACGGCATCATCTGCTACTTCTTCTCCTGGCTTCCTGTTTCATGAAGCTCCCTGGGAGGTGTTTTCCTTCTTCATCTCCAGAGGTCACTGGCTGGTGGCTCCGCATCTCGTCACTATGTCGTTCTGCTTTGCTTTCTCTGAATCTATTTCATTCTCCAAAACTTCCCCTTTTATAGGACTCCAGAAACTTATCAAGACCCACCCAAATGGGTGGAGACATGTCATCACCTAATCCAGTTTGACAACCACTCTTCATTAAATCACATCTCCAGGGAGATGATCTGATTACACTTCCAAACATACAGTATTGAATAGGGATTATTCTGCCTTTATAAAATGGGATTTAGATTAAAACATGGCTTTTCAAGGGTACATACATCCTTTCAAACCAGCACACCCCTTACCCCTCCCTCTCATTGACCACTAACCTTTCCATCTACTCAATTTATTTTACCCCTTATCCCCCCTATTATTTATTTATTTTTAATCCATATATATTTTTTTACTCATCTGTCCATACCCTGGATGAAAGGAGCATCAGATACAAGGTTTTCACAATCACACAGTCACATTGTAAAAGCTATGTCGTTATACAGTTATCTTAAAAAATTAAGGCTACTGGAACACAGCTCAACAGTTTCAGGTACTTGCCTCCAGCCACTCCAATACACCATAAACTAAACAGGGCTATCTATTTAATGCCTAAGAATAACCTCCAGGATAACCTCTTGACTGTGTTTGAAATCTCTCAGCCAGTGAAACTTTACTTTGTCTCATTTCTCTCTTCCCCCTTTTGGTTAAGAAGGCTTTCTCAATCCCTTGATGCCAGGTCCTGGCTCATCCTGGGAATTCTGTCCCATGTTGCCAGGAAGGTCCACACCCCTGGGAGTCATGTCCCACGCAGAGAGGGGAGGGTGGTGAGTTTGCTTGTAGTGTTGGCTGAGAGAGAGAGAGAGGCCACATCTGAGGAACAAAGGAGGTTCTCTTGGGGGTGACTCTTAGGCCTAATTTCAAGTAGGCTTAGCCTGTCCTTTGCACGGATAAGTTTCATAGAGGGGATCCCCAAGATTGAGGGTTCAGCCTATTGATTTGGTTGTCTCCACTGCTTGTAAGAATATTAGAAATTCTCCAAGTGAAGAAAGTGAATATTCCCTCCTTTCTCCCCAGTCTCCCACGGGGACTTTGCAAATACTTCTTTGTTCACTACCAGAATTACTCTGGGATGTGTCAGGGCATCGTCCTAACTTGGACAAACCAACAAAATCTCATGTCCTACTCAGGATTCCATGCACTTATGGTGTTCAACTAAACTGACCATACAAGTTAAATTAGGAAATGCACTACCCAGCCTCAGCTGTTTTTAGAAGTGTTGCTCACTCTGCTGCCCTCTCCCCCTGGGCCCCCATTCCTTCCTCATTCCGGCGAGCACCACTTACGAGTTTGCCTTGACCTTAGCAACACCCAAGTGGCAAATTCATGATGTGTGTTGAACTAGTAACAACTTAAAATTCTTTCTTCCTTTGGCTTTCCTCAACTACTCACATAGTTCCATTTAAAAAAAATATATATCTCATCTTGTCACTCCCCTGCTTAATGCTTTTAATGGACTGGCTGTTGTTCTAGTAAACCTGAGCTCCTTACCATGGTTTAATTGTGTGGCTTGGCCCTACTCAACTTCATTTTTAATGTTCTTCTATCCGTTGCCCAAGGATGCTCCAGCTACAGCAGCCTTTTGCTCTGTGAATGAGCCCTTCCTCCTGGGCTTCCCCCACGCAGCTCCCTCCATTGCCTCATCTCTCCTCCGTGGTCAGCTGGCTGCTTCCCTCCAAGCCTCAGCTCAGTGCTGTCTCCTAAGACACCTTCCCTGACCCTCAGGTCTAACAGGGGAGAGGTCTGTTTCCTTCGTAAATCTTTCTGCTGTTAGAAACTGCTGTTCCCTTCCTAGCTTTTTTTTTCACAGTTTATGATATATGTCTGTTTACTTGCATAATGGTCTGTTTTACACTTGAGTGTAAGCCAGTACCATATATCATCTGTTTTGTTTATTATATACCCTTGTCTGTCCCAGAGTAGACCTTCAAATAATTATTTACTAAATGAATGAATTTCTTTCATTTCTTTGACTGGCCTCTCCTCTCCCAATGCCTTAAGTCTCAAGGGTCTGCCCTTGTTTTTTTCCTTCGCTATGAACATATTTTCCTATACAGGTTTATTCATTCCTTTGACTTGATCAAGCAAATACCTGCTGCTGGGTTTTAAACATGTGGACTGTACCTCTGACCTCAAAGTCACAGGTTCCACGTTTGTATGTCTAGTTGTAGCTCGGACACTCCCGTCGCCTCCCAGCTGCTGTGTGTTTACTCTCTTTATTTTAACCTTCGGCCGGTTCAGCCGTGTCACTGTTACTCGTGTCTGCTGTTCATCCTGCTAGAACTTTAGACTTGACTCATGCACCCACCTGTCCATTTTGTCACCAGTGTTCCTCCACTGTGGCTTTTCTTTCTGAACCTTCTTTGGTTGCTGTTATCATCTTAGTCCCTCCAGTCATCAGCCCAGAGATGCCTTTTCTGTGACATAAACCGCAGTCATCCCCATGTGAGGGCCGGCGTCCTTCTCTAGCCCGTGTAGTGCTGTCGCACTCTCCAGCCACAGTGATCGCCTCCAGGTGTCCAGGACGAGCTGGACCAGCCCCTTAGTCCGTGCCTTTGCGAGACCTGGGTCAGATGGTCTCTGTGCAGCCTGGGTGGCTCCGTGGGGGGTGCTGGTGACCCCCGCTGTGCTCTGTTGTGTTGTGTCACACGTCTGTGTGGTACGTTCACGTATGATGGAAAGTCCCCCACTAGCCTGACCCTTCCACAGTTGGGACCGTATCTGACCCCTCTGTCCAGCAGTGCTGGGGTCCAGTGTTTCTGTGAATTACTGTGTCTAGTCGTACATTATAATACTAGCTTAAGAACAGGTGCTGTTATGTTAATTGGTGAAATGTTACATTTTTGGAAGCAATGTAAACACTTTTAAAGTATATTTTTCTTTCTGCTTTTCCCCCTTTCCCAGACAAACCTGAAAACTGGGACGTGTGGTATGAAAGCAAATTTGATGGCTGTGATAAGGAGGCTTGCTTATCGTTTTCAAAAGAAATCCTCTGTGCGCGTGTCACCGTGGACCACAACTACTACGCTGTTTGTCAGAACCTCTTATCCAGACATGCCACCTGGCGTGGCACCTCAGGGGGGCTCCTGCACGACCCGCCGAGTGACATCGCCAAGGGGGGCCGACTCGAGGCCCTGCTGGATGAGTGTGCCAACCCGAAGACGCGCTACGGCAGGTTCCAGGCTGCGAGAGAGCTGCGGGAATACCTAGCACAGTTAAGTAACAACGTCAGGTAGTCCACGACGGACTCGCTTCTTTCCTCTTCTTCATCTAAATAGCACTGGCTGAGATGAAACCACCAGAAACTATGTGGAGGAACAGCATTCGGAAGTATTACGTTTGGAGGATGATAAATTTGCACTGATAGATCTTATGTTAATGTGCATTAAAATGAGACATGACTTCACAGATCCTATGACGCGTCTGCAAATAAATATGTCCTTACATTTTGGAGACTTGAGCTGTCATTGACTGTTTTACCCCCCAAGAATGCCTGAGTGGATCAATGAATACTGTTACGCTGTTGGAAATGGTTCTGATAGCTGCTTTGGCTTGTGCATCAAAGTGTACTTGGCACTTGACATAGTTTGCATTGCTGTTATGATTTTGTGAATCTCTTGCATTTACTTTGGATGTCAAGTTAGATTGGTCTGTTTTATAGGCCACTTTTTTTCCCTTTAACGCATGGGGTTTTTCCATTTTTATGTTTTTTATTAAATTTTATACATTCAGGTTATAGTTAATTTACATTTTGACTAGTTTTCATTCAGTGCTTTGTGGTACGTGTTTACTCCTAGGGCAGGATTCCCAGGTTTACTGTCTTTTTTTTCTGCAAGCCGAATATTTTCTTATGTAAATACTTTTTCCCTTCCCTCTGTGGTATCGCCACTGCATGAGGTCCTTTCAGGTTATTTAAGTCACATCTTTTTATGCCAGTAATCACAGGTGTATACTACACATCGAGTTTGGCATATGTTGCAAAATGCATTTGTCCTTTACTAAAGGCTCTAAGGGAGGATACTAGCAATCTACACTCTGATGTTAATTTTGGTTCAAAAAATATATATAACCCCATACTTTAAAAATGCTAACTAGTCCAATATATAGTAATGCGTATGCCAAAGAAATATTTGACCTAGTCCCACGGTCAGATCTTAAAATAGAATTGGTCGCCGACTTGCTCTTCTTATCCCGCTTGGGATACCTTTAACTCTTTCCTTCCTAATCTCATATCTCCCTGGTTGTTACTGTTAAAAAGCTAAGCTACTGCTTTCAAAAATATATAACCTAGGGATAGAGCCTGTCTTTTATTCATTGATAGTTTTGCAAAATGAAGATGGTAGTCAGTGATCAATGAACTAGAAATTTCTGCTCTAAAATGGTTCAGCCACTCTGCCTCCACCTTGATCTTCCTTGCGTGATTGTTAATCTGAGCATCAGATCATCAGATCTTAGGTGTGTGGATGAAAGAGTGATGTCAGCGTGGAATTTGTGGGCCGTTTAAAAGATGTTGCGGTACATCAGTTACCTGTCATTAACAAAGGTAATATTTTTCTGTTTGAAGTTGTTATTTTTGTTTACAGCAGAGTCTGATGCGGCGTGCGGTGTTTATTTATACACTGACCTTATTTTAAATCGGAAAGTGATTAAAGTCTGCATAGCCAAAGCCAGCTTTTTTTCTTTTTTATTCATTCAGCAACTATTTTTTGAGTATCACTTTTGTGCCAGGTGCATTACTAGCTGCTACATACCATCTGAACATGACACGGTTAAGTAACTTTACAATGATTATCTAGATATTACTGTAGGTATTTCTTAAGTTTAATTAAAATTAATTAAATTAGGTGGTGTGTTCATGCTCTTTTACCATCGTGATGGAAATTCTGTCTGTATCATCTGAGACGAGGTTGCTACCAAACAGCAGGATGAGATCAATAAAATTAATCTCAATTTAAAAACTAGAGGGGCGAAGGTTAAGAGTGCTCCATTATAAAATCTATTTATGCATTGTGTTAATTTTATATGCTATTATATTACATATGCCATCTAGCCCTCAATGAAATGTTTAAGTGCTAGAAATTTTATTAAGCTGACTTTTTACAACTTCGGAAAACTTTTGAGAGGACTAGATAAAATTATTTGTCAAACATTTGCCTTTTACTCAAAACATCAAGTAAAATATGCATTCTCAAAATGGAGCACCTTTTATATTTGAAAAGTATTCATTATAAACCTTAGAATGCCAGTCACAGAGGGGTTGTCTGTCAGTGATTTAGCAAACATTTAACTCACTTTATTGGAAGAGGGACTGTGGTTGCACAAGAGGAGGAGAGAAAACAGTGCCAGCAGTGACTGCTGCTCGAGGTCGTCCGTGTAACCATTTCTCTCCATGAGATTAATGTGTGTGATGTCTCTCACCTTTGAAAAAGGTTGAGGAGAAGATAGTCAAAGAATTAGAAATTAAAAATTACAGGGAAAAATATGTATGTGAAAAGCAATAAATATTTTGTTCACTTTGCTATCAAGATGTTCACTATCAGATATTTATTATACAGCAGCAATTTATATTTTTAATCATTGCCCATTAATAGACGCAGTAAAATATTTTTGAATCAGACATTTGGGGTTTGTATGTGCATTAAAATTGTCTTTTGTACCGTAAGTTACTGTTTAATTTGAATATTTTATCAGAACTGTCTCCCTGTGCCTTTATAATATGAAGTTGTTTCTACAGCTTTTAATGATCTTAATAAAGAATACTTTAAGAATCACACTTTTCAGACTGTCTATTAACTTCAAATATCCAAATTTCACTTGAGTGGAAGGTGAGGTTGTAGATGAGATTTTGTTATAATTTTGGGGAACTTTCTGTTTGGCCTAAGTTGTGTGTGTGTTTTGTTTTTCTGTAATAGTGATTTTTTTTGTTTGTTTTTAGCTTTGACCTGCTGTGTTAGGGTTCTCCAGAGAAACAGAGCAGACGTGTAAGTGGATATGTAAATATTACGAGCTTTGTTGTAGGAATGGGCTCACATGATCATGAAGATAGCCAGTTCCGTTACCAAAGGGCAGGCCACAAGTCAGGAACTCTGACGAAGGTTTTGATGAACTTCCCAGGCGATGCTGGCTGGCTGGCTAACGTGATTTTAGAAATTCTTCTTTCTGGCTGTGGAAGTCATCAGTTCTCTCTTTGACCCCCTTGCATGTGACCGGATGAGATTTCTCCATGCTGACAAGCAGTCACATTGTTGATTGTAGAGGTGTCAGCCGACCAGTGGCTTAAACTCATGAAATATCCTTACAGCCAACAGTCAGGTTTGCTTGGCCAAACAGCTAGACACCACAACCTACCCAAACTGACACATGAAATTCTCGCAGCTACTAAATAGGATTAAAAAACAAACTTCATTATAGAAATTTTGTGTAATTCTGTAGATACCAACTTCAAAATTTAGCATCATGTGGCTAAGCTTGTTTTATCTTGCCTACTTGTCTTTTGCTTGCTTTGAAGCAAATCTGAGATATCTATTATTTTTTTCATGGGTACATATTAGGCATTTTCCTCCCAATAAACCCACAGTGTTTTGCGTCTAAAAATTAAACAGTCATCTCTCAATATCACCAATACAGGAAAAGTCTTAAATTCCACTGGGGTTTTCTCAAATGCACAGAGTCCTACAGTGGTGATCCCATCCTAAGTATCTAGCGCTTACGAATGAATGGCTTGCCAAAAAAAAAAAGAACTTGAATCTGGTCAGATTCTATGATGGGATAAATGACAGTTTTGTTTAACAAGTAGGAAGGGAAAGTAGGGGGGCCTTTACAATAAAAGAGTAAAAAAGTCTTAAGTGATACATCAACCTAATGCAATGTGTTGCTTTTGTTTGTATTCTGATTTGAATAAATCAACTTGAGAAAAAAGTTGAGATGGAAACTTGAATACCAACTGAACAAGTGAATGAATATCTTGAGGTAATCTCATCTACTTTTAATTTTGTAATTGCTTTAATATGTAGAAGAACCATAAAAGTATCAATTCCATACTAAGTAAATTATGGTTTACTTTTTAACTATAAATCTAAATCATAAATAAGAACATTTTAGCATTCCTACTTTAGGGTAGCTTTTTCTTTTAAGAGGTTATTTGCCCGTGGGTTGTAGCAGGCTGAGGCTCAATGCTGATTCTCTGATTTTACTTCTGCATTCTTTCTAACATACCAGATGCAACTTTTAGGAACCAGAAGTGTATACATGAAGGCAACAGATTATAAATATGATCGTAAAATTCATGTACATTTCATCAACTATTGGAAATTAGGGGAAGGGAAGTTTGCAAAAGCTCATGGATGTTTATTTTATATTTTGGGTTATAATCTAACACTTATTTTAATAAATAAATAACAGTGTTATTTTATTAACTAAATAAGTGTTAGATTTGGCCGCTGGGAGCTCTTCAACTTGGCTTCTATGTGCCTTAGCTTGTCCCCATCATTTTGTTTCTAGAACATTCCCTTCCTTCCTGGTACTCCAGGATGCTGCAGTCTCATCTCAGGTAGTTCCTGCCCTGCTGTAGACTCAGTCACTCTGCCAAGGAAGCCGCCTCTAGGTGGAGAAGGGCACAGAGAGCACGGGCCGGGCCCCGGCTGTGCACGTGAGCTCTGGGGCACCTTTGTTTCTAGGCCCCTGCAGTGGACAGAGCTGGGAAATAATACGAGCGTGTGCTAATACATGCTTACACACAGCTGTAATTTTATCTCCATCCATCTTTATCTGTATTAAAAGTAAACACGAATTCATACTCATATCTCCAAATCTATCCATTACAACAGAGTTCACTCTAGCCTTCCTCTCTTGTTTCCTCTAACCTCCTCCTGCGGCAGGGCCATCAGTTCTTCCTCGTGGAGTCTCAGTATACATGAACAGCAACTTCAGAACTGTTAGTCCATCTTCTCATGGGAAATGACTTGAGTACATAGAGAAATAAACCTGAGTATAGTGTTTATGTCTTTAATCTTACAATTTCCATTAAAACTTTATTTTCCAAAGTTACTTAGGACCTTTATTTTTAACGCTGGGTTTATTTATTTGAAGCTGGCATTCTAGGTGTACGTGAAGGAAAATGCTTTCGAGACATCATGGTAGGTTGTTTGAAAAGTTGGCCACGTTAACTCCTCCCTTCTTGTACACAAGTCCCTTTGCAGTGTGAATTTCCCCTCCTCTCATCAAGAAGCAGATGCAGTTTCCCTTATGCCTTGAATCTGGGGTTGGTCTTGCTGGTTGCTTTGGCCATTAGAAGGTGGCAGAAGTGCTGTGCCTTACAGACCTGGGCACCAAGAAGACTCGCAGTTTCTGCTCTTGCCCTCTCGGCCCGTTGCTGTCACTCTGTGAGTCTCAGCCCAGCTGACAGGCGTACCCACTGCCAGCTATGACAGTGAGGGCTTCCGAGGCCGTTCTGTCTCAGTTGAGCCACTATAATACCTTCAACCCCACGCGTGACCCCAGGCAAGAACGACAGAAGAACTGCCCAGCTGAACCAGCGTAAATTGTTGGCCCACTGAAACATGAGCAAGTAAAGTGGGGGTGGAGTTATGCTTGTTTTTTTAAGCCATTGGGTTTTGGGATATTTAATTTTTGCAGCAATAGGTAAATGATACAGACACTGACCAGTTTTTGTTTTTTTTTTAATATTTAATGACGTTCCATCCCTTACCCTACCGAAATGTTTAGAGTGTCCCCAGTTCGCTGTATCAGATCAGCAAATCTAATTCTGAACCTGGATCTTTAGAACATCAAAGGGTAGCTAAGGTTCCATCTGTGTAAACGGATAACGAGTTAAAGCTTCCGTCGCAGCATTTCCTCAGCCGTCATGGCCTTCCTGCTGTTCTTTATAAACTTAGTTCTAATTTCTCGATTCAGCTTCAAATGGAAGCTACCCACTCTTTCTGATTCTTTCCTTTTTTGACTTTCAGTTTTGGATAGATTATTTTTTTTGCTTCAGTTTGTGGATAGATTATGTATTTTTTGCATCTTTTGATGTGATGCTTTTAATGTTTTTCTCTAGTATCAACATGGTGTCCAAGATAATGCTAACATAAAGCTTCTTAGGGAGACAGTGTCTCCTCTCCAGTTTCGGGGACCACCTGATGGTATCACACCATGTTCTCTGACAGAGGGACTGCCATTATCTGTGAAGAACCATAAAGGGTAGGCAATATCTGGATTATGGGCACCACCACCTAAGCTATGAAAAGATGGTCACAGAAAGAAGTAGTTGTGCTGCTCTTTAGTAGAGATGATTGATGTTTCAGGAGATTACAGCAGAGACCTTTGAAAACACACAATTCATTTCCCCTTTTTTAGAATTTAGGGACAAAGGGATGACAGAGGTTGAGTGCAGTAGTCTCTGCAATTATGGTAAACAGTGGAAAACTGCAAAAACCTGTGGATTCCCATTATATACGGCAGGTAAACACCCATTTTGACTGGTACAGTGACCGTTCTTCCTATAAGCCCCAGGGCACTCCTGCAAGAGGCACCTCCTGGGAACTGCACTACTTTGAAAAACCCAGTTTGAAGATCATCCATCCATGACCCCATAGGGGGAGAAAAAGGCAATAGGATACTATGAGCAATGTTATGCCAACAAATTAGACGATGTAGAAGAAATGGACAATTTCTTAGAAACACGTGAAAAATTTACACAGACTTGAGAAAAAATAGAAGACCTCAACAAACCAATCACAAGTAAATAGACTGAATCAGTCATCAAAAACCTCCAACAAAGAAAAGCCCAGGACCAGATGGCTTCACAGGTAAGTTCTACCAATCATCCCAAAAAGAAGTAATACTAATCCTGTTAAAACTTTTCTAAGAAATTGAAGAGGAGGGAACACTACCTAACATACTCTATGAAGCCAAAATCACCCTAATACCAAAGATTAAAGAAAAGATAAAGATTACAAGAAAAGGAAATTACAGAAGAATCTCTCTAATGAATATAGGTACTAAGATACTTGCAAATTGAATCCAATAGCACATTAAGTGAATTATACACCATGACCAAGTGGGTTTAATTCCAGGTATGCAAGGGTGGTCCAACACCAGAAAATCAATGTAATGCACCCCATTAACAAGTCAAAAGGGGAAAACTGCATGAGCATCTTGATTGATGCAGGAAAGGTATTTTACAAGGTTATCTTTTCTTGATAAAAACACTTCAAAAGGTAAGAATTGAAGGAAACTTTCTCAACATGATAAAGGGCGCATATGAAAAACCCACAGCTAACAGCATCCTCAGTGGGGAAAGACTGAAAGCTTTCCCCCTAAGATCAGGCACAGTAAGGATGCTTACAGACATCACTTTTATTCAACGTTGTGCTAGAAGTTCTAACTAGAGCAATTAGGCAAGAAAAAGAAATACACAGCATCCAAACTGGAAAGGAAGAAGTAAAACTCTCACTGTTTGTGGATGACATGATCCTATATTTAGAAAGTCCCCAAAAATCTACAACAAAGCTACTAGAGCTAGTAAATGAGTTCAACAAAGTGGCAGGATACAAGATCAACACACAAAAATCTATAGTGTTCCTCTTCATGAGTAATGAGTAATCTGAAGAGGAAACCAATTTTTAAAAATTCCATTTATAATAGCAACTAAAAGAATCAAATATCTAGGAATAAATGTAAATGACCTATATTTAGAAAACTACAATACATTGCTAAAAGAAATCAAAGAAGACCTAAGTAAATGGAAGGACATTCCATGTTCATGGATTGTAAGGCTAAGTTTGTTAAAATGTCAAAATTCTATTCAAATTGATATACAAATTCAATAAAATACCAATTAAAGTTCCAATAACCTAATTTGAAGAAATGGAAAAGCTAATTATGAAATTTATTTGGAAAGGTAAGGGACTTCATATAGCCTAAAAACTTGAAAAAAGAATGAAGTGGGAGGACTCAACATTTCTGACTTTAACGCCTATTTCAAAGCTACAGTGGTTCAAACAGCACAGAACTGGCATAAAGTTGATTGATCAATGAAACTGAATAGAGAGTTCAGAAATAGACCCTCAGATCTATGGCCAATTGATTTTGTTTTCTTTTTTGGCATGGGCAGATTCTGGGAATTAAACCCAGGACTCTGGCATGGCAGGCACGAATTCTGCCACTGAGCCACCATTGCATTACTGCCAATTGATTTTTGACAAGGCTCCAAGTCCACTCAACTGGGACAAAAAAGTCTCTGCAATAAAAGGTGCTGGGAGAACTGGTTATCCATATCCAAAAGAATGAAAGAGGACCCCTATCTCACACCCTATATGACAATTAACCAAAATGGATCAAAGGCCTTAGCACCATAAAACTCCTAGAAGAAAATGTGGGGAGACATCTTCAAGATCTAGTGATAGCCAGTGGTTTCTTAGAGCTTACATTCAAAGCAGAAGCAATGAAATAAAAAACAAATAAATGGGACTTCCTCAAAACTGAATACTTTTGCACTTCAAAGGACTTTTTCAAAAGGGTGAAAGGCAGCCAACTTGATGGGGAAACCACATATCTGATAAGGGTTTGCTATCCAGAATATATAAAGAAATCCTACAACTCAATGATTGAAAACAAATATTCCAATTTAAAAATGAGAAAAAGACATGAATAGACATTTTTCCAAAGAGGAAATACAAATGGCTAAAAGACGCATGAAAAGATGTTCAACTTCACTAGCTATTAGGGAAATGCAAATCAGAACCACAATGGGCTGTGTGCTAGATGGGCCATTAATGAACAAAGAGGAATTGACAAGTTTTGGAGAGGATATGGAGAAATGGGCACACTTATTCTCTGCTGCTGGGAACGTACAATGGAACAACCACTGTGGAAGACAGTTTGGTGGTTCCACAGGAAAGTAAGTCTGGAACTGTCATATGATTTGACAATCCCACTACTAGGTATATACCCAGGAGAACTGAAAGCGTGGACATGGACAGACATTTGCACTCCAATGTTCATAGTGATATTATTCACAATTGCCCAAAGATGGAAACAACCGAAGTGTCCATCAACCAATGAACGAATAAAGAAAATGTGGTATACACATACAATTGACCACAATTCATCAGTGAGAGGAATGAATCCTAAAGCACATAGCAACATGGATGAACCTTGAGGACATTATATTAAGTGAAATAAGTCAGACACAAAAGGACAGATATTGCATTATCTCACTAATATGAACTGATTATAATAAACTCATAGACATAAAATCTAGAATATAGGTTACCAGGAGATAGAATGAGGGTAGAGAATGGGGAGTGGATGCTTAATGTGTGCAGAATTTTTATTAGGTTGAATTTAGATGTTTGGAAATGGATAGAGGTGATGGAAGCACATTATGGTGAGCGTAATTAACAGCGCCAAATTATGGGCATGAATGTGGTTGAAGGGGGAAGTTTGCACTTGCGCAAGTCCCTAGAAGGAAAGCTAGAGGTTAAGACATGGGACTGTGTAACAGTGAACCCTTGGTGAATGATGACTGTGATTAATAGTACAAATATTAAAATGTATCTTCATTAACTTGGTCAGTTGTAAATCACTATTACAAGGAGTTAATAATAGAGGTATACGGGGAAAATGCACCTGTTGCAAACTATGGACTGTAATTAGCAGTAATGTTTTAATATTATTCCATCAAGAATGACAAGTGTACCACACAAATGCTAGGGCTCAATAATAGGGATGGGGATATTTCTGGTTTTGTTTTTGAGTGATAAAAATGTTTTAAAATTTATTGTGGTGATGCATGTACAGTTATGTAATGACACTGTGAGTCATTGTTTGCTTTGGATGAATTGTATGGGTTGTAAATTATCTCAATAAAACTGCAAAAAATCAACCGGATATGAATTATGTAAATATCAGGACCAAAACTCTAGTTGTTTATGCAATGAGTCAGGTCTTTTTTTTAATCTAATCTTATGCAGAGAAATCTTTCTGGAAATTCCAGCATTGCAGCTAGCGGCTGTCCACAGGCGTGGTACGTTGCCCTCCCACCCCGCTCCCGGGGCCATGGTGGAAGTTTGTGGGTTCCGTTTGCCATAGTGATGGAGATTCGGGGCAAGAGTAGAACTCCTGAAATTCCTACATACTAAAAATTGCACCCCACCTGTCAGACATCCAAGGAAGGGAAAATTCTACACAGAACTATTTTTGAGTCTAGAACCTAACTCCATGTTTAAAAACTTTTTGTATGCTTTGTGGTGGGGTCACATTTCATTCCTTTTCCATGTGAGTGTCCCCTTATCACAGTACCATTTGTTGAATTTTAGTTTGTATGGTTCTTTGTTTGTTTGCTTGCTTGTTAGTTTTTTGGGAAGTACATGGGCCAGGAATAGCACTTGGTCTCCCGCAGGGAGGGCGAGAATTCAACACTGAGCTACCCTCCCAGGCCCAAGAACATAACTCCATTTTACATATGAATAGAGTATATTTTTGTTATTGATTTTTCCAAGGATATAACTATTGTGAAAATTGAGGGAGGACTGAACTTTGTTTCATTCTGGAATCTAAGCAAGAGTTGTTCACCATTTCAGAAAATTGCTTAATAGAAGGTAACACCATAAATTATGTCTGAATTGTCAATAAAACACACTTGTGCCACTCTGCATTTTTAGCTTTCAGATTCATAGCAATTCCATCTATACATACAAATCTATTTTGCCCTAATTTCAAAATATCAAACAGAAAGAAAATGGTTAACTGGATATCATTCTACTTTTCTTATATCTAAACAGTCAATAAACTAGGTTAAATGCCTGACTTCAGTATGTTTTCTACTGAAGTTGTAACCAAGCCCTTATGTATTGAAATACAGTACATAGAATTTGCTTGTAAATGCCTTTCCTTGACTCTCTCCTTTATAACAAGCTATGGACTTACTCTGAGTATATAGGAAATATTTTCTAGGATAATAGTTTCATAAGATAATAAAGGGGTATTACAGAATATGTGTAATAAAATGGAGCGTTGGGCTAAAAAGATTCAGAATCTCTGATTGCTTCTCTACTTTTCTGCATTCCTTACCTAGAAACAGCAGGAAAGCTTAAGTACATCCAAAAGAACTCTGAATAACATCTGTCTCCATTCTGCCTCCTGGTCTGAATTCAGCGCACCTCCTTCCCCAGCCCACCGCACATCACCTGTGAATCTGGTGTTGCCCTGGGACCCCTAGAAAGCAGAGCAGAGCGGTTCCCGCAGTGGCCTGGCAAGGGTGGGCACAGCGGGTCCCCTGCCCTCACACCGCACGCCCACCTCTCGTCCAATGCCCTCTCACTCATTCATCTTCCACGGTTTACTCCATGTCGTCAATACATAAGGATCTGGTTTCTTTCTTTTGTGTTGCCCATTTTATTTCGCTACGATAAAATAGGTATGCTTTGTAGTAGGATGATGAGTGGTAAAAAGAAATAATAAAACATACGCATGAAGGAATATTTAGATGAAAAGATAGAGATTTATCTCATTTTTAATGGAAAGCCCAGTGAAAATCTAATTTAGAATGTATTAAATCATCATTAAATTTCTTACTTAATTCTAATATGCTTCTTGTCAGGCAAGTTTTTCTCAAATACAGATAATTCAGTCTTGTTTTTGAAGAAAATGATTTGTCCACCCTTCACTGAATTCGTAAGACTAAGCTCTGAATTATAAATATGCTGTTGCCATCTCTAAAATCTAGGTGAATTTGGCAATCATGGGCAAAACTGTGAAGTTCTCTAGATCTTTGGCAATATTTGTTCTTTGACAAGCTGTCCAGGTTGTCAAAAACATAACTAAGGAGTTTGGTCTCCGGAGAAAAAGGTACATGTTACTCCTTCGGAGAAGAAACATTTTCCCCGCTTTTTAAGTAAACTATTCAGTAGTTCAGATTCCACTTCAAAGTCACAGCAATTATTTCTAAGTATTTTTTTTTAGTGAAACTAGCACTAACTGTTTTAATTAAGAAGCATTAACTTAGTATCTTTTTTTGGGTGCCTTCTATGGGAATAAAAAAAGTGATTATAAATACTATGAAGTCAAGCCATCAGGTTTATATTCATCCTTCATGTATGGTTTTAATAAAATCCCAAAGCTGAATTTTGACAACAAATGAAAGTAATGTTCATACCTGTTTTGTGTTTCCTTTTAAAATACTCCTAAGTTACACCTTAGGAAATGACCCATCAGACATGATCAGCCTTGAGTTTGCCATCTCAGGTTATATTTAGTGCTACTGGCAAAGGAATTGCTGGATCTGCAGATCTGCCAACTTTGTTAAATTTTTTTGGCAAGATTTTTTCTGTGTGTGATATTTGTTTCCTCTTGGCAAGTTTCTGACAACTTGAAGCTTTTAAAAATATATGTCTCTGATGTGATCTTCAATACTTGTCTGGTACCATTTTATTTTTTGACACTAAAAAGCTAGCGCATACCAGGCCTTAAGCTGAAAAAAATATATACTCTTGCACGTTGCCACATTTTAGAGGTTGTCCTCATTTTGGAGGGCATTTCTATTTGCGGATGAATGTACCATATATGAAATACTGGGAAGAGAAGAGTTGTGGCCAGAGGAACTCATCCATCATCTAATCACCACCTGGCTTCAATGAGACCAAGAAGAATTGCTGGAACAGTTTTTAGCCCGACTGTTTCCCAATAAGAGACAGTTGAAAAATCATGCTTAGAGGAGGATAAAGGTCTAATCTGAAAAAGCGGGATACATTCATTGCTTTTGGTTTTGTTTTTTGTCTGTTTACATTTCAAGTCCTCAGAAGCAAGTTCTTTCTCACCATTTTAAAGTGATTTAAGAGGACATAAGTAGGAGCTGTCTTAGGGCAAGTAAGCATTAGTTCGCAAGTTCCAAGTGAAAGTTTCCCGTTGTGGAACTCTTTCTGAGAGCTATAGACACATTCTGCAAGAGTTTGTTTGTATTCATCCTATTCCTTGTACGCTTGCATCAGCACAGAGTGTCAAGTGATTATTGCATTTATATTGCACTACACTGTCCAAAATAAAAATCATTACACACATTTGACTATTTAAATGAGTTCAAATCAAATAAAGTTAAAGATTCAGCCTCTCTGTCATACCAGCCACATTTTAAGAGTTCAGTAGCCACAGTGGCTCATGAGTAGTTTTGGATAGTGCAAATGTGAAACGCACATTCATGCTGTGTTAGCTTATATTTTTCTGATATGGTTGAGTAATTAAGTACAGTATATGTTAGGGGAAGGCAAAGTATATGCATTTAAGTGTAACTCTTTGGAACCTCACTTGGACACTCTGTCTTTCCCACTTTGCTAGAAAACAATACAGAGCTTGATGGATACAGGGGATCTTTACTTTGCTTTTTTCTTTGCTTCACCATTGAAAGTAATCTTTTCCATTTAAAATGTATTTTAGCCACATTATTAAAGGTTGGATAAATATTTTTTCCCCTCTGAGCAGCTGCTTTGCAAATAAACATGCACCCTGGATCAGCAGTGAGGTTCGTCGAAAGGAAAAGAATGACTAGAATATGTTTACGCTCTCTGCTGAGAAAAAGTTCCCATCGTGTGCTTTTCTGCGCTGTAGGCCAGGAAGCGGTCCTTGACTAGAGTGTCCGATGTGGTTTCCATGTGGACTCTGGCCTTAAAAGAGCTCTTTATTTTCTTCTGTCTGATAATGTTCCAGATATAAGTTCCGTCTGGACCCACCTTTCAGCTCCTTCGCTGCCACGATGGTGCTGAATTGCAGGGCATGATCTTTTCCTTTTTGAGGCTGGGTCAAGTCTGGAGGATTAGAAGATGCTTCATCCTTAAGGTTGAACGAGCTCTTTGGATTCCAGAGTTAGATGTTCCTTGCTGAGAGCCACCACAGCGTCTCCCCAGTGACTCCAGCTTTGCCGAGGGTGAAACCTCACGATGGAGACTGGGCTTACCTCTGCTGACTAAGCTCGAACCCCTGCGGTCTGCTGTGACATAACTGGGGCGACTGTGGAGCAAGTTGAGGGCTATGCATTCTCAGGTCATATTGGGCATCTTGCCTAAATCTTTAAAAATTTCAGCTTGCAGCATCATAACTCAAAGCACTGAATTTTAAATGTAGGGCATTTACCAAGTTTTAGAGAAAATATTTGGGTGCCAGCATATTTACGATTGAGTCCCTGCTTTACCACGATGAGCTAAGTAATCTTGGACAAATCACCCCAAATCTTTGGTTTTCAGTTTTCTCCACTTAAAAGAAAGTAGAACTAAATTATTCCTAAGGACGTTTTCAGCTGCAGTTTCCTATCATTTCAGCTGATATAATTTTACTGTGGCATTCACACTAAAACACCATATTTTAGACATTCTTGAGAATTCCTTGTCGTACTGGGGTGATAAAAAACACCTCTCATTGGATAATTTATATTGAACAAGTCACTGAAAAGTTGTTAAATATTTAAAATTTATTCTCTCAAAATATATGCAGCCCTTAAGGAACTGGGAGTCCATCCGGGTGGTGGGAAATGGACGCGCGGACGGAGAGTGCGAGGCAGGGTGAGCTGGTTTCAAAGGGCGCAGGAGGACACGATGCACTTTGTCAGCCGTGATGAACGGGTCATAGCAGGGTTTGTGAGAAATGTGTTGACGCAGAAAGTAAGACTAAGGGCTAAAATTCTTCTCAGACCAAATATCCTCATGCTGTCCTGCATATGATTTTGGTAGCTAACTGAAAAGTATCTGCCTACGTGAAATTTGTGTTTGTGTGTGTGTGTGTGTGTGTGTGTGTGTGTGTGGCCAGTTTGCTGGGCATGGAGGTGGCACTGCCCAGTTGTGGGGTCAGCCTTCTTCTAAAGAAGTACGATTATCTAGAATTTGATAAAGTTTTGTTTTATTTATGGGTGCTTTTTTTAAAACTTTATAAAGGTATCTTTCTTTTGAGCCTTCTTTAAAGTCTTTAAATAGCTATGCATAACATTAGACCTTTTTGGGGGGAGGCTTGAATCCTTTATTAAAATTAAGAAAACCTTATAGGAAATTCGAATTTTACTTTTGTTGATTATATTATTTTCACTGGCAATTCAATTCTTTTATACATAAAATGACTGCCCGCTATTAAGACTTGGATTGTGTCCACCAGAAAGATGTTAAGTTCCAGTCCCTAGGGCTTATAGCCATTGTGAACAGAATTAGGCAAATTACAGGAGGCCACACTGGCATGGGGTGGGCCTTCAGTCCAATGGGACAGGAGTCCTCGTAAGAAAGGAAATCTGGACACAGGCGGACAGACAGAGGGGATGCCGTGTGGAAACTGAGGCAGAAAGCACCTAAATGCCACTCCCATCGCTTCCTGGAGTTGCCAGAAAGCAGGAGTGGGGCGTGGAATGGATTCTTCCGTAGAGTTTGGAAGGAGTCACACCTTGACTTCAGACTTTCAGTCTCCAGACCTGTGTGACTATAAATTTCTGTTGTTTTAAACCACCCAGTTTATGGTACTTTGTTATGGCAGCTCTAGGAAACTACGACACCCACTTAGCATAATCGAGAAAAATGTGAATTTAGCTAGGTGATTGGTTTGCAGTAACATTCATGTCTAAAATGATTCTTAAAATAATGTTCTTTGGTTTCCATCTACATTTATGCATCTTGAAGTATTGTTACACATGTATGTTAGGCATTAGAGAAATTAGTGATGGTTACACTTAACGAGAGACAGTAACGCCAAGTTAACAACCAATATTGACAGAGCAATATTCTCATGATGCTTTTAATCCACAGGAATTTAAAGTTTTGCAGCCGAAATCCATATTCTTGGATAGATCGCCACCTGTCAGGCTGTGATTTCCTGTCTGCTTTATATCGATTCTATTCTCGGTTTGCTCTTCAGTTGTAGGGTTCTCTCAAACTTGTCTAACAGTCTTAATTGGATGGATCAATGGAATATCAAGCCAGTAAGCTGCGTCTCACCAAATGATTCTCAGATGGTTGGTGGAAAAATTCGTCTGCTATTCAGTGACTGACCATCTCTCTCTGATGGGGATTCAAGCAATGGTGTCTTTTCCAATCGTCCACATCACATTTTTGATCAGTGATTAGAATTCCAATAATCAGTTCATCTCAGGTAGCTCAGCTCCACACACAGCCTCATCATCGATGCCATAGGACAGCAAATCAACCTTGAATTTGGAGCAAAAGTCTCTTAACTCTACTATTGGGGAAAAGCAGTTCCTTACTCTAAGCATTCCCTTTAGGACTGGACCATTCCAGGGCCAGAGTGAAGATGTGGTTTTAATGCCCAGGTTCTCTACGAGTAGTCTAATGCCTTTAGACTCACCAAGGCTCCTATCAGATTTCGCTCAAGTATTGGTAAAGCAAAATTATATCCACATTCGAAATAGGACATAAATGTTTCCCTGGGGGAAAGGTGCATTGAATGAAACGATAGCATTACATTGGTTTATTCTGCTCCACGGCACTTTTTGTCATCTCATGTGCTGTGTATTTCAGTGGTTTATTTGTTTATTGTCACTTGCCCCCCCCCCCACTGGAGTGCACCCCCATGAGGACAGAGATTTTCATTTATTTTGCTTATTGTTTTATCCCAACTGGCTGGAAGGAACTCAAGCAATAGCTGTTGAGTGAATGAAGGAATGACTGGATGAATGAGAAAATATACTCTAGAACGTTGAAGATGTCATGTGTTCACATTGTGGCGTCTAAAGCCCATCATGGTTGTGTGCTGGAACAATCTAGTAACTTTAGTTTTCTGCCTCACATGCCCACTCCATACATAAACAAGATTGCCTGCTTTCAAAGCAGAAGGCCGGCCCGTTTTGTGATTTGCTATTCTGTATTTAAAACAAGCCTAGAATATGTAGTTACTCTCGTTACCTTGCATCCAAATAACCAGAAGGCTCAAACCAGGAACTTTGTGCATAATTGTATTTTACTCTCATGATAAATATAGAATCAAATGCATCAAGAATCTTGGGTTAAGGCCAGATGATCATTGCTATATAATAAAAAATTATATTTAAAGTCAAGTAAAAAAATTCTCATTGTTTCTGTAATGCATTGTAAGATGCTCTATAAGAGACACAAAAGTTTAGGATATAATCCTTTACTTCAAAAATTGCCTCATCTCGGAGTGACGTTCTGTAGTATCCTGAAATAATCCTTAAAGAAAAAAGTGTGGGCAGTATTGCTTTGATTTAAAATATATTCTATTACATTCTTGTTCTTTCTTAGCTGTCTTTTCCTCGAGTCAACAATGGTCAGATAAGTGCATTTACAGAGTACATAAGTGGCTGCAGGGTCCCCCAGTCTGTCAGGCGGCACGTCACAAAACGGGCCGGCCTTCTGCTTTGAAAGCAGGCAATCTTGTTTATGTATGGAGTGGGCATGTGAGGCAGAAAACTAAAGTTACTAGATTGTTCCAGCACACAACCATGATGGGCTTTAGACGCCACAATGTGAACACATGACATCTTCAACGTCTCTTCGTATATACTTGAGATTGGGGTTTCCGTGAGACAATGTTTTTGCTTGTCTAAAAAGAGTTTGTTTATTTTTTATTATTAATTATTTATTTATTTTTATTTATTTATTTTTACATGGGTGGGCACCAGGAATCGAACCCCGGTCCTCTGGCATGACAGGCAAGCATTCTTGCCTGCTGAGCCACCGTGGCCCGAGTTTGTTTATTTTTTAATTAAAAATATGCATTGGCATAGTTAAATCAAATGTAGAAGGATTATTAAATAAGCTCAGAAATAGTAACCAAGGATCATTTGTTGAAACTAGGAAGAGACTTAAAATTCTGAATCTTCCCAACAATTGTTTGTTTCTAACAATTTTCTCTTGTATTGAAATTGTTCTGTAGAGGTAGGAATGATGATGGCTGCTGTTAAAGCAGAACTTGTGTTCGCATGAAACCTTATTCTCAAAAAGAATAGATTCCAAATTATTTTTTGGACATATAGTTTCCAGTGTTTCTTTCCCTGAAAGGTTTTAGCATCTGTACCTGATTTTGCTTTAATTATATCTGTACATGAGATTAAAATTGATGCATGCTACAATATCTGCTGAATATGCTGAACAAATTAAGAAGTGGGAAGGAAAATGTGATATTTCTTTCACACACTATTACTGATCCAAGAGCATGAACACTTTGCTCTGATAGGACCCCATTTAGAGAATTTCAATATATCAAGGCAAATATTATATTTGCGTAGTTAAAATATTTACAGGAAAAAAATAAACAATGGGACTCAGATGTTAAAGTGAACATTAAGGAAAATATGCAGACATGACAGACCCCAGGAAAATTAACACATTATTTTCAACAGGCACAGCCACCAGATGAAAGTTATAATATAAATAGAATTTGTACAATTTGTGGGCTAGATGCTGCCAGTGTTTTATTTGGAAAACAGCACGAGCCACAAGCATTTAAAAAATAACAGGCTGCCTAGTGAAGTTTCTCCACCATCGGGAAGAAAATGCCTGGGAAAGCCTCCCAGGTGCAGTCATTCATCATTGTATCAAATCTCGGGGTGCACAGTTCAGAAATGGCATTGAATAGAAATGCTTCTGTGATGGAGGGAAAAGTAGAGAGGGGTTAATGGTTTATATGCTTTGATGGCAAGCAACAGAAGGTAAGTAATTCAAGCTGGTTTATTTAAAAATGTATTTATAATAATAATAAAATATATATTAATATATTATATAAATATGAATATATAAATATAACAACAACAGGAATGTGGCCAGCTTTCAGGAATGGAGTGAATCCAAGGCCTGGAGAGTACGTGTTTCTTTGTCTCGCATGGCTTGTCTCGGTTGCTGGCTGTAAGCATGCACTGAGCTGAGAGCAGACCCTGCGGGAAGGCCCCTAAAGGTCAGTTCTGCATGGACGTGTAGGGTAAATGAGGTTCTGGAGTATCGATTGTCAGCGTGCAGTTGGGCCTGGGGCAGCGCCCTCCTTAGACAGACCTGGGGAACCCCTGGGCGTGCATCAGCAGGGGGGGAGTTTGGGGATAGATCAGAGGGGGCGCGTCAGGGCAGCGCAGCATGTTAGCGTCATGGGACCAGAGCCTGGGGCGGCCAGAATCTCCAGGAAAAGACTGGAGCCCTGATTAAGGGGGCCCAGGGCCTTACCTTGCCCTTTCTGCCCGCCAGATTGGGAGAGGCTTCTGCGTGGGCTTCTGATACGAGTTGATTCGTGTCTCAGGTCGGCCATTACCCGCTCAGACAGACCTTCCCTGACCATCTTTAAAGGAATCACCACGCACCTTATTCCAGGCATTTTTAATAAACTAACCTACTTTATCTCCTTTAAAGCACTTATTCTTCTGAAGTTATCTTGTTAATTTATCATCTCGCCTTCCCCTGCCCTTCATGACATCAGAGGGCTTTTCCAACTGGCTCTTCTTTGTGTCTCTAACACCTAGCACAAAACAGGTACACGGTGATTACCTGTTGGGGGAACGAGTAGGAGCAGAGGTCGCCACTACAGACCTGGAGCTAAGAGCAGTGTGTAACACTGGAAGCTGGGAGATTGCATGATCTAGAGCCAAGTGAGGATTGCTCCGGTTCTAACAGGGGCAGAATCCGCTCTACCATTTTACTGGGGCCTAAACGTTCTTATTTATTACACCCATGCTTCAGTGAGGTTGGGGCATCAAGACTTACCAGGCGGTTTGGCTTCCCATCTCACTCTAGGACAGGGGCTTACGTGCTTGGCGTGCAAATGGGCCTTGGGACACATCTGACCTGGGAGAGGGCGCAGCTCCTCTAGGGGAGCACTGGGTGTGGCTGTGCCCAACTCCCGGACTCAAGGGGCAGTCGGGGGTGTGGAGTGAGGCGACTGGAGGGAGGAAGTGGCCGCAGCTACTACGCCGGGTTCCGGAGAGGGAATTCGTTGTCGTTGTTGCTATTGTTAATGACGTGAGAATTTACTTGTGGTCATCTGTACAGAGTCGAAGGACACAAATTAGAATCTATGGAAGAATAGGCTATCTGCAGTTAAGTCTGAGTATTGATGTTGGGATGGCATGTTTTTCTCATAGTTTATTCACAGGCTTTTGATATTGTGGGATGCAAGGTAAGCTAAGTATATAGTTTTCCTTTCTCTTGATTTTGTCTGTTTCTGAAGAACATGCCTCAGGAAAAGATAGAAATGTATTTCCATTTTAACAAGAGAGTTTCTCAGAGGAGGCAATTGGAGTAAAGTTTAGAAGGGAGCGAAACTGGTCAGTCTGAGCATTAACTTTTTCACTAGAACTTCAACTAAACGGTAGATTCTGGTAACGTTGCATATATTACAAGAAGTCGAATTACCCTGCAGTTAATTTATTCTGGAATGGTCATATTTTAAAATGTTTTGTCCTAAGAATAAACTTGGCTTTGCACAACCAGCAAACACTGCTTTCTAAGTATCAAGTTTCAGCAATCTCAGACTAAACAAAATAAGTCTGACTGGGAACTTGTGGCTTTCACCACAGCCTATTCTCACTTTATTTATGAATCTATTACTTATATCCTATCTTGGGAGAAATTAAGTAATTCAATTAAAGGTCACTTATTTTAGAAAATTTTAGAGAAGATTTTAGCTCACCTTCCTCCTGAGTTCTTCTCTTAGGAAAATGTGCAACTTGAGTTGTATGTGCTGCCCAGGGCTGGTGTGAGAACACAGCAGGTTGCACATCCACAGAGAATTGTCAGGAACTGATCCCATTTCTGCATCCTCGTTCCAAGCTTCTACTGAATCCATGCGGGGCGAATCTCTGCAGACCTTTTGGGAAAACCCAACTCCCACACAGAAGAGTGGGCTTCTCCTGATGGTGCATTTCCCTAAGGCTGAGGTATTCTAGGGTCCCAGTGAAGGTGGGGCCTGGGGAGACAGGAGATTAGTTAGCATGGCTGTCTGAATATCCATCCCACAGAAGGAAGGATGCTGGTTCCTTTAGGTTCCTTTCTCTCCCAACTCTACAATTTCCAAATCGGATTTCCTTCAAAATCATCTTTCTAGACTGTTGCTTCTATCCAAGATAGAATAACAAGGATGGAATTTACCCTCTGGCATGCATGACACAAACTAGAAACAACAGAAAATACATGGAACAATGGTTTACAATTCACTGGACACTGGGCAATGAAAGAGAGTGATCCCTGTGAGATGTTAACACATGAAGTGAGCCCTACTATTGATTATTTTATTGTCTTGAGAGAGTTGACAGACTGTAGCACAGGGAAGGGGAACTGAAGAAGGGGAAAGTGGACTTCTCCAGATGAGAAGATATTGCTGAGAGTCCAGAGAGATCAAAGTGGCTACAGTTCACAGGGCTGAGAGAGCTGCACACAGAGAATCTCAAGAGATCTGCAGGGGTCCCCCTGGGGTATTCAGTAGAGTATTAATGAATATATACATGAGCAGAATCTACCCAAAGCTGGGGGAAAAGTCATCATAAAAATATCACAGGGAATAGAAACTGGTGTTCACACAGTGCCTAGAAGAGGACCTGAACCCACTAGCCAGCCTGAAAAGAACATCATAATTCACAAAGCACTGGGCAAGTACCCACTAAGGCCTTGTTTCAGTGGTCCAGAATAATGTACTAACCCTAATCTAAATTCTGCTCTGGTCTCACCTAACAAATCTTTAAAGCAAGATCCAAAAAAAAGATCTACCTTTATCAAGTAACTTAGGTGGTTTGAAGAAAGCTCCAGAATGTTTATAGGAGTACAACAATATACAACACCTAAAATTATGAAATTTACAATGTCTGCTATCCAATCAAAGATTACTAGGCATTTGGAGAAGCAGGAAAATATGATCCATTGTGATAGCAAGCACCAATCAATTGAAACTGACTCAGTACTTGTCAAGATATGGACATTAAAATAGCTATTAAAAACCATATGTTCAAGATATGGACATTAAAGCAGCTATTAAAAAAAGCTAAACAGAATATCTTTGAAAGACCCAAATCAAACTTCTGGAGATGAAAGCTACCATGAGAGATTCAAAAATAGACTGAATAGAATTATCAGTAGATAAGGTATTAAGAAGAAAAAAAAAGAGTGAACTTGAAGACAAAACAATAGAAACTGTCCAAAATAAACCTTAGAGGGATAAAGAACAAAAAAGCGAAGAAATCCCAGAGCATCAGTGAATTTTGGGAAAACTTCAAGGAGTATAATATGCTAGAATTGAAGCCTCTGAAGAGAAGAGGTTATAAAAAATATTTGAACAAATGACAGCGGACAATTTTTCAGATATGTATGTGAAATATCACATAATGTGTGAAACTTCTAACCCACAGATCATTGATGCACCAGAAAAGAAGAAAACTAGTCCCATCATACTTAAATTACCTAAATTACCTATAACGAATGATAAAGAGAAAATCTTAAACACAGCCAGAAGAGGAAAGGAAATATATTATGTACATATAAATAAATATGAGGCTTTCAGCATTTTACTTGTCAGAAAAGATACAAGACGCATATGTCTGCTCCAATATGGACATTTTAGAAGGAAAGAGACAAGCCTATCTTAATAGTAGGTGGCATGTTGTCTATGTAGAAAGTCTTTTGAAATTTACTACAAAAGCTGATACAACCACTCCGTTTGGTAAAGTTACAGTATACAAGACCATTAGACAAAACTTAATTGTATTTTTTATAACAATGAACAATTGGAAATAGAAAAATTTTAAATACCATTTAAAATAGCATCAAAGATCAGCAAGTCTGAGGAATAAATCTGACAAAATATGTGCAGGGCCCACTTAATTAAAACCACCAAACATTGACAAGTCCTAAATAAGTGAACAAATATATACCTTATTCATGAAAGATGTGATATGGTTAAGATGTCAATTCTCCTGAAATGATCTATAGATTCAATGCAAGTCCAATCAAATCCAAACAGGCTTTCTCGTCTAAATTGTCAAACTGGTTCTAAAATTCATGTGGAAAGCCAAATCATCTAAAGTGGACAAAGCATTTTGAAAATGATTATATTTGTGGTATTGACTCTACCTTATTCTAAGATTTATTATAAATCTACAGTAATTAATATAGTGATATTGGTGTAAAGATAAACAATTATATCCATTATCAAAACAGTACAAAAATATACCCAAGTATATGCAGACAAGTGATATTTAAAATTCAATCTTATATTTTGAGGTCAGCGTGCAGTTAAAATGAATAACACAGAGAGACTCTTGTGCACTCTTCACACAGCTCCCCCGGTAACATCACGCAGATCATAAACTATCACAACCCAAATACTCACAACGTTGCCAGTCACAACCCGGAACATTCCCATCACATCAAGCTTCCCTCATGTTGACCTTTTAGAGCCATGTACTTCCTGCCCCCACATCCCCTGTAACCCCTGGAAATCACCAAATGGTTCTCCTTATGTATAATTTGTCGTTTAAAGAATAGTAAATAAGTGAAAGCATATCGTGTGTCACCATTTGGGAATGACTTTTTCCACTCAGCATAACTCTGGAGATTTATCCAGTTTCTCCATGTATCAATAGTGTCTTCCTTTTTATTGATGGGCAGAATTCCATGCTAGGGGTGTTTCCATTCCCCTGTTGCACAAACTGAGGTACCATTGTTCAAACACTCACCTGCTGAAGGACACCTGGGTTGTTGGCAGTTTGCGGTTATTATGAATAGACTGCTATAAACTGTCATGTATGAGTTTTGTGTGAGTGTAGTCTTCATTTGTCTGGGATAAATTTTCAGGAGCATATATTTATATATATATGAAATATATTTATATTCATAAATATAAATATGACAATTACTGGGTCATACGGTAATTTCATGTCCGGTATTTTTTTTTTTGTATGTTGTATGCCCATGGTCACATTTCATTCTTTTTCCATGTGAGTATCCCATTATTGCAGCACTACTTGTTAAATTTTTGTTTGTTTGTTTTTTATTTCTTTGTTTTCTTGTTTGTTTGTTTTGGGGATGTGCATGGGCCGGGCATGTTTAGTGTTTTAAGAAGCCACCAAGAGTGACCTCATTGACATGGTGACATATGCATCCCCTGAATACACCTCCCCAGAGGGCCAGTGAATCAAAGGACGAATCCCACCTGCTTAGAGTGCTGGAGAATGGTAGATACTGGAGAAGGACTCCACAAATGCTGAATTGATGAAAAGGACAAGTATTAAGTGGGAAATTTCCTCGTGGACCCAGCAGTCCCTTTCCTGTCCTCTCACTCAGTCCCGTGTCTCCTGCAAGTTGCTCAGAGGCAGCATCCTGGGCAGCTCCCGCCACGGACAAGGACTACAGAGTTAGAATTCCAGATGGACGCAGGCCCAGGGAACCAAGTCCATAGAGGCCCGGGGGAACCACAGGCCCCTGATGAGTGCTGCCTGCAAAGGGCCCCCCAGGCAGGGGAAGGAAAGAGAGGCTGCAGTGGACAGGCTGGCGAGTGCTGACTCCCTCAGTCTGGGTTCTTTGGGCTGGACAACCTAAATACAAAATGAACTTTTTCGAGGGTGATCCACTGTTTCAGTTTGCTAAAGCTGCCAGAATGCAATATACAAAAAATAGGTTGGCTTTCACAATAAGGATTTATTAGTTTACAAATTTACAGTTCTCAGGCCATGAAAATGTCCAAATTAAGGCGTCAACAAAAGGATACCTTCTCCAAAGAAAGGCTGCTGGCGTCCGGGCTTCCTCTGTCACGATGGAAGGTACGTGGCGGCATCTGCCAGCCCAGCATGCCAGGTGTGGTTGCTTTCAGCCTCTGATCCCAGGGGCTTTCTCTCTCAGCATCTGGGAGTCCTTGCTTAGCCTCCCTGGGGTAGTTCTCTCTAAGTTCTCTCTCTCTCAGTGTTCCTTCTTTTTATCCTCTCATAAAGGGCCCCAGTAAAGGATTAAGACCCACATCAGATTGGGTGGGTCACATCTCAATTGAAACACCCTAATCAAAAGGTCCCACCCACAAAAGGCCTGCACCCAAGACTGGATTAAAAGGACACAGCCTTCTTTGGGGTACAGAACGCTCGAAACTACCACACCCACCTTTCTGGATGGTCTCCATCTGGTCCTCTGGTGTGGATGCCCTAAGAGGGAAGGAACCAGAGGCAGAAAAGCCTCACAAAGAGAAAAAATGGAACTTTTGTAAGGCAGGAGGATCCTAGAATTGAAAAGTGTGAGGGAAATGGGGTACGGAGTGAGGGAGAGAATTTAAACAAACTATAGAAACTAGAGAGAAAAATTTTCACAAAAACAAACAGAACACATCAAGATTTACGAGGGAACAGGGGAAAGGAAGATTTCTGGTTTCTCTGTCTGTGGATTTTTCTCTAAACTTCTCTGGGTGTTTCTTTGAATTTTGTCTCTTAGTTTCTGTATGTGCTTTATCTTCATATAATTCTCCAGTAAGAGGATTAAGACTCACCCTAAATCTCAGTTGAAATAACCTAATCAAAAGGTCCCACCTACAGCAGGTTTGCACCCACAGGATTGGATGAAAAGAACATGGCCTTTTTTGGGGTACAGAACAGCTCCAAACTTCCAAAGTTGTATAATACAAAGAAAGTGTTTAAAAATATATACAGAAACAGAAATGAGAAAGGGATTAGTCAGATACATCACAAAAGATTAACCTATACAGAAAACAAGGCTGAAGTAAAGGAAAAGAGAGACAAAGAAAAAGATATAACATATAAAAACCAAAGGATAAATGACTGAAGCATTCTTCCCTTTACGGTAATAACACTGAATATTAACGGATTAAACTCCACAATTAAAAGACACAGAGTGGCAGGATGGATAAAAAAGAATGATCCCACTCTACGTTGTTTACCAGAGACTCACCTTACACCCAAGACACTAAGAGGCGGAAAATCAAAGGTTAGAAAAAGATATTCCATGCAAATAGAAACTGAAAAAAAAAAAGAGCTGGGGTAGCTGTATTAATATCTGACAAAATAGACTTTAAATCAAAAACTGTTATAAGAGACAAAGAACGGCACTATATATTAATTAAGGGAGCAATGCACCAAGAAGAAATAATAATCATAAATGTTTGCGCATCTAACCATGGTGCCCCAAAATAAATGAGGCAAATGCTGGCAAAACTGGAGGAAGAAATAGACACCTCTACAAAAAGAGTTGGAGACTTCAGAATTCTACTTTCATGAAAAGATAGACCATCTGGACAGAATATCAATAAGGAAACACAGAACTTGCTTCTGTCATCAAAAAGTTTGCATTCCGCCATACTATTTCCAGCAGCATCCATTCTTTCCCTCCTTCCTTACCTTCTCCCAGGCACGGCCTGCCAACTGGGGCCCTTCTCCTGCTTGCATTGCTGCATCTCGCCCACAGTGTTTTCAAAATTATCATTTGTGTTTGATTAAACACTTCTTTTCTGGTAGGCCATTCTTTTCTCCACTGTACAGTTATAATAAAAGAAATGATCTGAAATAACTTCTGAAGTATGTAAATTAAAATTCATAGAGATGTTAAACATATTTCATCTAATTCAAAGTAGCTCTTAAAATTATGTGCTGAAAATGGGATTTATTTTGTGTCCTTGTTTTAAAATGATGATCTCGGCCCGTACTGGACATTGACACCTCAGTGGAATTTATGATTTCGAACTGATTGCATCGCTCTCCAGTGCTGCAGTCGCCATAGGTTTTCCTTTCCCAAGGGAGCAAAGGATCTGAGACCCAAGGGGATGATTCCTGCATTTGCTGCACACAGTTTTCCTTTTCTTAATAATTTTGCTCTAAAATATACACCCAAATGAATAGTATATGATTATGTAAAATTCCTGGGATGTAGTTTTCCTTTGTCATTTTCATCTCTATCACATGGAGAACAGTGAAAACTAATCTTTATTAATTACATCCTTCAGATTGCATTTTAAGAGTATTTCAGGGGTTTCATTTGTATCAGGCAGTCTGTATTAAGCATTTGTATAATTTTTATATAAGGTCTTTTGTATACTAGCATTAACTATTAATGCATATTTGTAGAGCATATTCATTTTTCGTTCTGTTCCTGAGACCCCTCAGAAGACAGGCTTACGGTAGGTCCTCATGGCTCCAACCGCAGCTCTCAGACCTGCTGGAGCAGACGCTGACGGAAGCTGCTGGTCGGACAGGGAGTGCAGAAGCCAGAGGACCCGAAGGAAAGAGGCCAGCCTGCCCCAGCAGACACACACGGGCTGGGTCTTCATTCCACTAGTTCCGACTTTGGTAACCTTTGAAATTTAACTTCTCAGGGTTCAGGCATCTTGGGGATAAACTGAATGATAAATATTGACCTTGAAGTGTTGCTATAAAAACTAGCTGAGAGGTTTCCAATGGGCAGAGTAAATGCTGCCCCACTCCTTGGGTGGGGTCAATGGTCATGCATGCCTGTGGCTGGCATGTCCCCAGGGACTAGACACCCTTTGGGGTCAGTAGACAAACCTGCACCCTTTTCAGAAACAGTATACAGGGGAGAGAGGTGAAACCTGGCCAATCTCAAGTATATTATGCTTAAAATTTTGCTCTTTTACTCTAGTAGTGAATAGGTGAGATCACCTTAGAGAAACTGATGCTAGTTTAAAAATACCACGCATGCCCCCATTCCAAAAAACTAGTATTGGAAGTGATTGGCAGAAAACCTTTATTTCTTGGTGATTTTCCCTCAAAGTTTTAGGAAGTTGAGTGATCTTTCTAAAAATAAAAGAAATATAAATACATAAATGGGAAAAAATTATTAGGACGAAATAGTTTCAGTATACTCGGTCCCGCTCACTAATCTTGTTGAGAAGTTAAGTTTACAGGTAGCATACAAGTGACAGCAATGATAGGGAAAAGTAACTAGAGGAATATAAATAGGAAAATTAAGGCAATGGAGAGGAGTAGGTAAGTGAGAACTCTCAAATGGCTCTTTTCCTTCTCCTTCAGCCCACACCAACAATACCCACTTAAGAAAGCAAAAATAATGTCCAGGGCAGCACATGTTGGTCTGCCATAGTAATCATTTCTTCCTTTTTTCTGGCTAATAGTCTCCTCTTCCCCTCTTTAAAATAGATATCTTCCTTAGCCCTGCTAGCCATGGATGCCAGGGGAAGGAAACCTTTCTCTCGCTTTCAGGGCCTGGCCTCCCAGGCTTAAAATAGTCCCTTTTCTTTGCTAAGGAGATTGGCTCAGAAATGGGCATGTGTGACCCACTCTGGGCCAAAGAGACATGAGGGAAGGTTTGCCAAGGGGTTCTGGGGAGAGAGAGCTCCTTGCTTTTTGGAAAGGTCAGCGAGAAGGGGTAGTCTCTCTTCCTTTGGTCTTTTTTAGGGTACAGACAAAGAACCCAGAAGTGCCACAGCTATTTCCCCACCATGCAAATGCAAATCTAAGGATGAAATGAATACACAGTGGAGAGCCCATTTGAGGGAATATGGCACTGGCTTACTGCCTTTCTCCAAGCCTGTACTATGCCTTCCTTTGGATTTCCAGGTATGTAAGCCAATCCATACCCTCATCTGAGACAGCTTAAGTACTGCATCTAGCTAATATCAGTAAACTAATGAACCATTAAAAAGGCTGATTTCCAACATACTGGATTTCTCACGTGTTGACACAATTGACACTGTGCACCAACATGCTAACCGAGTCAGGGTAAGACCTTTAAGATCATGGCAGAGGGTAAAGGAAGATCAGGAATTTGGTACCTTGGGAAAGCAGTTCTGAAAAGGTAGCTGAAGTCCTGTCTGAAGCCAACATCATTAATTTGGGGGGTGATTAAATCATTGCATGGATGTCTTTTTTTTTTTTTGCATGGGCAGGCTCTGGGAATCGAACCCAGGTCTCTGGCATGGCAGACGAGAATTCTGCCACTGAGCCACTGCCATGCACTAATGTCTTACTGATTCACCTTTTTTGGGTGTGTGACTTTTTTTTAAATTTCCATGTGGGCTTGTATCTATCTGTGTTAGAGACCAAGAAGAAACATCATGAATAAGTATATAAGAGAGCTAGACAAACTCTATGAAATTAATCGCACTGTAGATGATGGAATCTGAATAATACTGAGAGTTATAGTAAAGTTATAACTTTAGGAGTTATAGGAGGGAATTTTTTATAAATGGGTTTAATGCAATGTTGAATTCAGGTGCAATAGCATTTTTTTCTTTTTAATTTTAGGTGCAATAGCATTTTAAAACTAGGTTTGCTAACAGTTATTTTTAAAAGGATATAATTTGTCATCAAATTGTGGAAATAGAATCACACTGATATTTTCCATGATATGAAAACAACCTGTCTTGATTTTTCAATATCCGAGGTAATTTCCAAAATAGGGAGGGGAGAGCACAGCACCACATTACTTAGTTATCCTGAATTGGCTTTGAAATACTCCTTTGAATTTTATATATAAATCTTCTTAATGAGAATATGATAAGAAGGTCATTGATGTAGAATAAATGTAACATGTCATTTGCAATGGAAGTTTCTGAAAATATATTCATATATATTTTTTGAATGAATGAATAACTGAATGTAATTTACTTTCACCCTCATCTCCGTAACCACTTCAGCTACTGATCTACCCAAGGGTTGTCCATACACTGAAGATGGTGATTCTGCAAACCCTGGCGAGAAGTCTTCACATTACCTCATTGTCAGACTTCACTGTGCACTCTAGTTCCACATCTCTCCTTCCATATGCTGATAGAATATTACCACATTCATGTCCCAATATCAGCTCAAACTTCGATATTCCAAATTAAACTTCCCTTTCATCTAAACTTTCTTCCCATCTCCCTGCTTCTCTTTTCAGTTGGTGGCATACTTTCCTCCCAGTCACTAAAGAATGTGTCTGTGGGTCATTGTTGACTTTCTCCTTTCCAGTATCTGTCCTACTTAATTAGCCATGGAGTTCTAATCTTTTTAGAATATCCCTTCCTCTCTAGACACACTAGTTCAGTCATTGTTGTTATAGACATGTAACTCTTAACCTGGATTTTATTTATTCCTATTTCAGGTTGTACTACATGCTTTTGCCAGATTAATCTTTTTACAACATTGCTTTCATTATGGCTTACCATGGCTTGGGAACTTACAGTAACTATTGCTTGAAGCTTAAATTGAATTTGAATATTATCCAAGTCTCTTGTCATAGGTTTAATATTATTTAGAAAATTCTCCTTTTAAGTCTCTTCAGAATATACTCTCTGTATAGCTGGTTTGGCCTCGGACGTGTACTAGACATACGCTCTCACATGCTGCCTCTGCTTCTGTGGTCACCCTTACCAGAGAGGCCCACGCTCAAACCCTTCTCCAGCTCATCCCTCCTCTTGCTCCTTCACCTTCACTCTGCTGCTCAATCCTAGGACCATGCTGTGCTTTCTTCCAATCCAGCTACGGTCAATCTCTGTGTGTGCATATTTATGACTATCTCAGTTCACAATTATTCCTCTTTGAAGGAGCATAACCCCAGAGCCAAACTGTTTGCTATTGCCTCAATTGTTTAAAGTTATAAAATCAGATATCAGCATTCTGTAGTCTGAGGGGAGTGAGCCTGTGGGGTCCCATCTCAGGCTGGCCATGGGCCATTGGTAGCTCTGCCCTTCTGATGAGTGGAAGCCAAGATGTCATTTCTCCTCACTTGGGCGCATGGTAAACTTGGTGGGTTACCTGCTGACTGTGGCTTTCCTCTTTGTGGCTTCATAGGAATTTCGCTAATGGAAATTGATAATTAAATGTTGACTTAAAACTTTCTTCCTTATGTTCAGGGGCATTGTGGTTGTAGACTCTACCTTGTAGTTGGAGAATCCTTGAAGACAATTTTAAATGATATTTAGAAAAAGGCTGTTATATCTGGATACTGTTACAACAGATGAAAAAGGCAGAAGAAAACCTTATGTATAATAATATTTTGAATATGTCAAGATATATCTACTCAAAAAAGACCTGACTATTAGCTCTGATAGTGGTCATAATGGGCAGTGGTGTTATGAGAAACTGTGATGTCTTTTAACACACTATTTAGTGCGCTCCAAAATGTCTGTAATGAATAAGAATTACTCATACAATCAAACAAAAAGAAAAACTAATTTCAAAATATTTCTTTTAACTCTCACCCTTTCTTCAACCCTTGGTGACAGCCATAAGGGAGTAGCAAGAATCCTTCATATTATCATGTAACATGGTGTTGGACTCCTCCCACTTTGTCCTCATACTTCTACAGCTTTCTATCCCAAGTGACACAAGAACATAGCCTAGAACTTCACATAACTGCTGTTCTTTATCTTGAGTTCTTAGGTAAGTCAGCAATCCCACTTCCTATAATCCATCTCACAGATACACTGGCAAAAAGTGGAAAATACATGACACAGGGCTATTCTGGAAAGAGTCAAGACTATTTGCAGTAAAAAATGACTAGAAAAAAGCAAAAATGTTTATCACCTAGAGACAGATCAAGAAAATTATGACGCATCTATACAATAAAGTTAGCTGCAGATGTTTAAGGGAATGAGTACTATTTCTATATACTTCTATGTACCAATTTTGGGATATATTGTTCAACTGAAAAAAAAGTGATGCAAGAAAGCCACACTTAATATCAGTCTTTTATATAGAAAGGAAGTATGCAAATACATATGCCAACATATATAAAAGAAAAAATGATGGGCAAATCATTAAAAAATGATTACCTTTAAAGAGAATCGAGTAGAAGGGACAGAAAACTGACTTGTTCAATGTATCTTATTTTGTAATTTGATTTTGAAGACATGTAAATATGCCACCTGTGCTGGTTTGAAAGGATTATGCACCCCAGAAAAGCCAGGCGTTAATCCTAATCCAATCTTGTGGAGGCAGTCTTTCTTTAGATCCCTATTTAATACTGCATGTTGGAAACTTGATTAGTTATCTCCATGGAGATGTGATTCACCCAATTGTGGGTATTAACCTTTCATTAGAGGGAGATGTGACTCCACTCATTCCAAGTGGGTTTTGATTAGTTTACTGGAGCCCTTTAAAAGAGAAGACATTTTGGAAAAGGCTTGAGTTTCTGAGAGAGCAGAGCAATAGAGCACAGTCACCAGAACCACGGAGCCCACGAAGCCAGAGACTTTTCTAGATGAAGAAAGAAAATGCCGCTGGGAGAGTTTCATGAAACAAGAAGCCTGGAGAGAAAGCTAACAGACGTCGCCATGTTCGCCATGTGCCTTCCCAGCTGAGAGAGACCCTGAACTTCATTGGCCTTCCTTAAGTGAAGGTAACCTCTTGATGATGCCTTAATTTGGACATTTTTATAGACTTGTTTTAATTTGGAGATTTTCATGGTCTTAAAACTGTAAACTTTTAACTTATTAAATTCTCCCTTTTAAAAGCTAGTCTGTTTCTAGTATATTGCGTTCCAGCCACTAGCAGACTAGAACACCACCTAATTATAAAATAAAACTAAATCTTAAGAAGGGCAATTTTTAAAAATGAAAAACAAAATGAAACCAGTTGTGCCAGATTGCAAGTTTTGTGTACCCCAGAAAAGCCACATTTTAATCCTGATTCAGTCTTGTGGGGGAAGTCATTTCTTTTCATCCTGATTCAGTATTGTATGTGGAAACCTTTGATGAGGTTACCTCCACAGAGATGTGGCATGCCTAGTTGGGGGTGTGACCTTCTGATTCAATGGAGATGTGACTCTACCCATTCCAGGTGGGTCTTGATTAGTTTGCTGGAATCCTTTAAAAGAGGAAATATTTTGGAGAGAGTCAGAAATGACAGAGCTGACAGAGCCCAGAGCTGAAGCAGATGCCCGGATGTTTGGAGATGTTTGGAGCCCAGAAGATGTTGTCATGTGCCTTCCCTTGAGATGTTAAGCAAGCCAGAACCTGGAGAGAGCCAAGAGATGAAAGCCAGCCCTAGAGAAGCAAAATGAGGAGCCCCCACAGGAACAGAGGCTGAAAGCAAAAGAGCCTAGGGTCAAGGGGACCAGCAGATGCCAGCCATGTGACTACCCAGCTAATAGAGTGTTCCTGACCCATCAGACTTTCTTGAATTAAGGTATCTTTACCTGGATGCTTTAGTTTGGACATTTTCATAGGCTTAGAACTGTAAACTTTTACCTTAATAAATTCCCTTTTTAAAAGCTGTTCCCTTTCTGATACATCACATTCTGGCAGCTAGCAAACTAGAACACAGGTGAACTCAAGTGTATATACAGCTGGTTGCAAAACCACACAGAGAGGAAATGGCTTCAAAACACGGTAATTTGACATTGTATCCCTAGTGGGATATACCTCATAGATGAGAGAGCAGGAAAAAAGTAAGAGTCATCTTAAACCGTTTTCAGTAATGATATTGTTAGTATTGCTACTCGAGACTGCTGTAGGTGTACTGTGTGCTTAAAAAATGCATAATTTTGTGATATTATAATTCCTTCATTCTTGATTTTGAGAATTGGAATGCTCAAAGAGGGATGAAGGAGATTCCGATGAATAAACGTGAGGTTAAGTAAAAACTCTATATCCTGGTTTTGAATAACAAGTATTGGGATGGACTTATGATACATGTCATCTTAAAAAAAAATCTATCTTTCCCTCCCCTGCTTATCCATCTCTATTTATCAATTTGATAATCTATCTATAGATCTGTTCTATCATCTATCTGTATTTTGTGTCCATCTAGCTAACTACACACCTGCCCATCTATCTATTGCTGGCTCTGAGGAAAAGACCTAGACTAACTTGGTCACCATGATGCTCAATACCAAACTGTGGCCTGTAAATACCCTTCCACACCAGAAGGAAGCAGGATTTGGGTTAGAAATGGCTGATTCCAGGTTGAACAGAGCAATAAACAAGATGAACATGGAGCAACACGGCCCATGAGAAAGCTGTCAGTCGGTGCCACGGTACTGCCAAAATGACTCAGGGGCTAACTTAAAGAGGCTGCTGCTGGGCAAAGAAGGGAAAATTTGAACTTCCACAAGGATAATAACTAATAATAAAACACATTAAATGTGTTTAAATCCATGAGCTAATCATGACATGCAAAAAGTATTAATTGGTTAACATTTGGGTGATGCTAATGAACCAATTCATAATTTTGGAAACTGGGAAATAAAGAAAAAGAAGCAATAATTTATGCTACCTTTCCAAATAGTAGATGACAGGATGTTTATAGAATTATTTCAGCTAATAAATGAAGAAAGAATGATAGTGCTAGAATATCAATCAGCATTTGCAAACCTTGATACATTAATGGATCTGAGTATTTATCATCTATGGCAGCTAACATTGTAAAAAAGGAAAACAACTAAATACTATTTGCCACTCACAAAGTAATCTTGCCTCAACCAAAATTGAACCTGAATCTAATCAAGCCTCAAAGGGGAGTTCTTAACCTCATAGACCCTCAAAAGTTTGATGGATAGAATTCAGTATGCCTGTGACATCGTTATTTTTACTAACTTCTAATTGAACTTTAATATTTCTTTCTAATTACAAATATAGCTACAAACCATTGAAGTATAGGCAGAAATTATGGCTATTGCAAATAGACCATTACTGATATTTTCACATTACATTTCATTGCAGATCACCCAAAATATTGTAATCGATACACTTGCTATTCAATCTTGTCACTCAAGGAATGCATATTGCATCATTCATTTTCTTATTAAATATTTTGATAATTATGCATCAATATAATTGGGTTGCTTTGTAATCTTGTTAATTTTATTATACACGTAAAACATTATTATAAGAATTGGATTCAGGCAAAAAGGAGGTTGCGATTCCCCTCTGGACCCAGCTAGCAGGTTATGGGCAATTCAGAGGACACACAAACACATTAAAAGATGCCAAGGGGATGCAGTCAGGAAAACCCAGGCTTGGTAAAATTTACAGAACAAATCACCTAAGTTTTACACAAACAAATTAAAAGGAAGAAAAAAAAGGTTAGGGGAGGTAGAAGGAGACTTATGAATTTAAAAGTCTTAAAGACATATCTAACAGTTGCAATGTGTGGGCCTTAATTGTAACCTCAGTCAAACAAACAAATTGTGAAAAACAAGTGTTTGTAATACTTATAAAACAATGGCGATTTCAACACTCACAATGCATTTGGTTACATATTTTTTTATATGTGAGAATTGTATTTTGATTATATTTTCCTTTTAAAGAGTCTTTATCATTTAGAGATATGTACTCAAATATTTATGGAGGAAATGACACAATCCTGAGGTTTGCTTCAAAATAATCCTGGAAGAGGGCATGGCCAGTGGTGGTAGGAAAGAGATGAGTTTGTGACTGTGAAGTTGGATCATGAGCCTACAGGGCCTCATTTTACTATTCGATTTACTTTTTTTGTTTGTTTGTTTTGTTTTGTTTTTTTCACATGGGCAGGCACCTGGAATCAAAGCCAGGTCCTCTGGCATGGCAGGCAAGCATTCTTGCCTGCTGAGTCACCGTGGCCTGCCCTCGATTTACTTTTGTATTTACTTTTGTATGTGTATTGGTTTGCTAAAGCTGCCAGACTGCAATATATTAGAAACGGAATGGCTTTTAAAAAGGAAATTTACTACTTCACAAGTTTACAGATCTAAGGCCATGAAAATGCCCAAATGAAGGCACCAGAAAGAGGTTACCTTCACTCAAGGGCGATGCCCCCCCAGAATGCCTCTGTCAGCTGGGAAGGCACGTGGTGATACCTGCTGGCTTTCTCTTCCTGCTTCTCGTTTCGTATGGAGTCCACTGAGGCATTTTTGTTCTTCATCTCCAAAGGTCTCTGGCTGTGTGGACTCTAAATCTTTTTCTGAAATGGTTCCCTCTTAAAGGACTCCAGTAAGCAGCCCCACCTTGAATGGGTGGAGACACATCTCTATGGAAACCACCTAATCAAAAGGACCACACGCAATTGGGTGGGTCACATCTGTATGGAAACAATAAGAAAGATCCAACCTAACAATATTGAATTAGAATTTAAAAATGCAACTTTTCTGGGGTACACAACAGTTTAAAACCAGCACAGTATATGATTGAAATTTTCTGTATAAAAAGATAAAGAAAGTCTTTAATCAGATTATTCTTCCCTACTTTAGTCCAGATCAAACCACTGGGGGTGATGGAAGGGGAATGCTCTCCTTCCAGCTACATTAGAAACATTGTTGAAGGGGGTGGAGGGTCCCGGTCAGGGCTGAGTCTTGATTTCCTTCCTCCATGAGGTATGTGCATCTGTCCATCCATCTCCTCCTCAGTTAGCAGCGCTAAAACGCACCCATTTTCTAGGTCAAAAATTTTGAGTCATCTTTGATTCTTCTTTTATCAGCCCTTCTATAAATTGAATCCATTGACAAATCCTCAGTCCTACATTCAAATAAATATTCTAAGTCCCATGACTTTTCATTAATTTCTCAACGACTCTCCCATCTAAGTGCTATTTCTACCTAGCTATAGCAAAACCCATACTCCACTTCCCGTGCTGCTCTTGCACCCCTTGAGTCTCCATTGAGTAGTTAATATGGTCATTTTAACTCAACTGCTTAAAAATCTCCGATGGTCACACTAAGTGTTATGTAATTCAGACCCCTGACTGCAGCCTCCGAGACCCTGCCTGGATCCCCTTCTCTTAGCACCCTTGTCTTTATAAGTTACCATCAGGCGACATCACTCGCTCCTACTCACTGGAAACCTGCCCTGCTCAGGGATTTGTTGTCCCCTTTGCTCAGAATTTCCTTGTCTTAGATTTTCACTGCACTGTCTTCTTATCATGTACATCTCTGCTTGAATGTCCTTTCCTCATTATTTCTTTTCTTTTCCATAATGCCTATCATTCTCTGAAGTTAAATTATGTTACACATATATAGGCCTCGCTAATGAGAATGTAAGCTTCTGGAGGGCAGGGTCCTTCCCTTCTTCAACAAAAAACCCTCAGTTCCAGGACAGTGCCTAGTACATCGTAGGAACTCAGTAAGTGGATTTATCTGTGTAAGATGAGACTAAGTAACATACAGAAGCCAAATGGGGAAGTGGTGAAGAGGAAACGGAAAGAGGGAAAGGAGTGGTACTTGCACATGTTTCGCCACAGCTGAGAGTGAGTGCAGCTGAGCATCACACAAGGGTGTTTGACACACCACCAGATCTGCCCAACGACACTGCCTTCTAGATCCCAAGTCACTGTTCCCGTGTTTCCACAGCTCTCCAAGGGTGTGAGTGTGTGTGTGTGTATACGCAAGCGTGTGTGTAGGTGGCTGTTCCCAAAAGACAGGGCACTAACTGTATTTTCCATAGATAACTCGTTGAATGAACAGAACCAGAGCTCCGTCCATTAATGCCAGAGACTCAGCAGGAGGACAGGGATGGAGTGGTCCTGGTTCTGGCTCTGACACCAGTGAGGAGAGCTGGGCCGCCTGCCCGGTGGGGCTGCATGTGACTCTTTCTGAGCACCCTCTTTCCATCCCAGAGACGGCCCATTCGTACGCCATCAGCCACGACTTGCTGGCCTCTACATTTTCATCAACTTTTGTTCCTCCTCTTCCAATATCCTACTCATGAGAAATCATGGGAATATATAGGCACCAGGCATGCAAATACTTGGGATTTTGATTGAATAAACCCTGTAGATTTTAAGGCTTATGGTCTTAACACACAAACTCCTGAAAATGAGTCTGATCACTACGCTCTTTCTAGCTGAGTCATTATTATGTCGAGGTCAGAGAAGAGATTCTGAGTCCTGCACTGCTGCAGCGAGGGCTGCATGAGAGGGCTTTCCACCCTCCTGCTCAGTCCTGCTGTCTCCATGTTTTCTTTCACACCTGTTCTGCCCCATGTTAACATGTGAACTTACACAAGTGCGTCTACTTTATAAGTCTCAACTTTATTTTCTATTATTAACATTTAATACTGGAATAACTTATCACACTTTTGGATATGACATGTAAAAGGCACTGTGACTTAGCCCAAAGGAAAAATCCTGCTGCTAATTTTGCAATAATAATAATTGCACTTTTCATGCATTAACAATTACCCCCAAACAAATTTAAATATTGTTTTAATTTTTGAATTTAAATTAAAAAAATTAAAATTTTGAATTTATTTGAATTAAATATTAAATAAAATTCAATATTTAATAAATATTATATTGATGAGACTGGAGGAGAAAAATCAAAGGAGTAGAACAAGTCTAAGATGTCTGGCTGGAAATCCCAAACTCTTTTGACTATACTGGATTCTCTTTCCAACTAAACATATTTTTCTATTTTTAGGAAAGTCATACTGTATTTTTTAAACCATATTTTTAGTGGGATGGAAGAAAATAACTCCTAAGTGTTCTGTAAAAGTTACTGAATTAAGAATCTGATACCTGCTGCTTTTTTTGGAAGGTATTAAAGACGAAGGAGAGATAGGAGATGAAAGTATTCATTAAGTTTTATCAGATGGAAAGACTGATAAATGCAATATAGAAATTATTTTACTTTACATATCTAAAGTTAAGAAAGGATGTAACAGAAGTGACTTTTAAAAACAAGTAGTTTTGTTTTGCTTTGTTTTTTAGTTTGTATTTATTATGATTAAAATTTTTAATGTTCAGAGAGAGAGAGTACTATAACAAATCCCATATACTCACTACTTAGACTTTTACAGTTTTTAAAAACTTGTCATATTTGCTTCATCTGTTCTTTCTGAAGTCTTTTAAAAATTTTTTATGCAATTTTATTGAGCTATAATCACATATAATCACCCAAAATATACAATCAATAGCTGACAGTATCATCATATAGTTGTGTGTTCATCACCACAATAAATTTTAGAACATTTTCATTACTCCAAAAATAAAAATAGAATTAAAGAAGAATACCCAAAATATTCCATACCCCTCATCCCCCCACACCCCCCGTTATTTATTTATTTTTTGGTCTTTATTTTCTTACTCATCTGTTTCTGAAGCCTTTTAAATTAAATTATGAACATCATGACATTTAGTCCCTAAAGACTTCAGAATGCATTTCTTAAAAATAAGGACAGTAACCCACATAACTATGACTCTATTATCACAACTAGAAATATAATAATAATTGCCTTATATTCTCTAGTACTGCATCCATATTCAAATTTGCCCTCTTCTCCCCCAAATATTGTTTATAGCCATTTCCTAAAACCAGGATCCTAAGAAGGGACAGGCACTGCCTTTGGTCATCAGGCCTCTTACACATTTCCATCTAGAAACCCCTCCCCGCTTCCTCGCCCTTTGACATCCTCACCTCGCCGGGCCGTGGCTGGTACCTGAGTTGGGGCCAATTGCCTTGTCCAGCAATCTGCTTTCTAAATTTTTAAACTGCTTCCTGGTGATGCTGTTTTAACTTCTTCTACCTTCTGTTTTTCTGTAAACTCGAAGTTAAATCCTAAAGTGTAATTACCTTCAGGTTGTGCATTTTTGGTGTGAAAACTTCATGATCTCCTTCGATTTTGGGGTCCTTCTGGGGTAAAACCAATGAGGCCAAATCCCTCCCTTGACTCAAGAGGGCCCAGCCATATCCTTCCCTACAAAAGATTCCTCGACACCATCAAAAAGCTTACTTTGAAAACACTCCTGTTTTTGAAAAATAGTCCTCTATGTTGGCTCATATCTAAATACGCTTAATTTTAGAAATCCCTTGGGGTATGTGAAAAACATCCTTGACTTTGAAATACGGCCACCTAAAGTCAACTTTTGAGAATGAAGAATAGAAACACTCCATTAGACCAAACTGCTCAGTTGAATAATTTTCCCTCAAATATAAAACCCCAAATTCTTTTGAAACTTTCTTTCCCTTTCCGCTAAATGAAAATATTGGTGGGTCTCATTCGCGCTGTGGGACTGTGACTGTTTCCTGTGCAGGCCCCGCACGTGGCCTCGGCGCCCCAGCTCTCCGGACGGGGGACCCCAGTGGGCGCTGCGGGCTTGGCTGGGCAGTGTCTCGAGCTGCGCCTTCTGCCAATCAAAAGTGACCGCTCTCGCCGTGCAGGGCTCGTGAACCAGTGCCTGGGGTTTTGCCAGCTCTTAAACCTGGCAGTGGAGCTCGTGCTGCCCATATTTGTGCTGCGACTTTTCCCGCTCACTTTAAATTCCAGGCAAAAATGGGAACTCTTTAATGTTTCTTTGGGAATTACTTAAATATTCCTTTTGAGCTTTGGACTCTGGGCACGCGGACTTTCTGATGTATTTATATGAAAGTTGCTACAGCTTATGGAAGCTAAATAAAATGAAGATTTAAATGAATGCCTTTATCCATAATCAATGGCATGCATTTTCTGTCATTGGGCACCATTTGCCTGATCCATGAAAGGTACACTAGATTCACTGATATTTTAGTAACACTTCAGAATGTAATCCAGGATGTGGCCACTGCCTCTTTATGATATTTTTAGTGACATTATCGTTGGAAGCTGTTATGTGTTTAAATAAGGGGAGAGTGGGCTGCTTATGCACTTACTGTCCAATTCAGTAAATTTAAATCTCAACACGCTTTTGTCTTTAGGTTATTTTTGCAATAGAGAAAATATACTCTTTTAAAGATGAATTGTTTGAAAAAGAAAAAAAAAGAGTTAGAAATACTAGAAGGGCAGACAAAGAAGGAGGTAGAAATAGAAACTGCTTTATTTTTCCGGGTTATGAGGAATCTGCTTTCCTTTTTAGAATGGTCTAGGACTGGAGAGGATTATATAGGGCATGTTCTCCAAGCTGTTATGCAGCTTTATTTCTCCATGAGCTCTTAAGCTAGAAGCCAAAACAATGTCTTTCTGGGCCTAAGTGCATTGCTTGATCTTGCAAAGCTTATTTCATGGTCTGCTAGATTCCAACGGCAATGGTTGGCAACGAGATAATATTTATTTATATAGAAAATAAATTTACAACAGAGTGCAAAAAGCATGTAAGCCCCTAACACCAGCTTTAAAAAATTCATAGTAAAACCATACAAATGTTTTTAGTTTCTTCGAGAGAATGCTTTTTCCACACACACTATTCACAGCTCATGCACATTCCTTCGAACATATACACATTCCTTTGACTCCAAGGTACGTGAGTGCTTTGAAGCATCTTGTTGGGTGCTTCTTGCCATCCAATATAAACCATAGGATTCTTAGTCCAAGAATTTATTTAAAAGCTTGCTGCTTTCCTTGAAATTGATTGATGATAAATGTTGAAATTATTTGCTTACAGCAAGTCCTGTGTACCAGTTAAATGATTTATATATTTCACCATCGAAGAACAGTGAAAGAAATTTCCACTGCATCTTTTGGTGACCTTGATAGCTGATGTGTTAATAACATTTCAGACTGACGATTTGCAGCAGGCTTCGTGCCCAGAGCTCTGCAGTAAGTTACTGCTGCATTGCAGATCACAGTTAAGTTCCTTAAAAAAACACCAGCCCTCTCAGGTCCTTTTGGGTGTTTGACGCTCAGTGTGCTGCATTTTGGAAGAGTCATCCTTATAGATGGAATTTAATGTGATTCATAAATATGGTTTGCACCAAAGACATAGAGAGGGAATTAATCTCCTTTATGATGAAGTCGGCTGTGTTGAAACTGTGGAAAGCAAAGCTCAGTATGTGGTCAGGTTTGACAAATGTCTATACACAACTTTCACTTCCACACCTAAATAAAGGTAGACAGCGCGGCAAGGAGCAACATTTCTGAGGCTTTCCAATTATGTCTTGCCTCCTCTTTGCCCTCACTCCTTAAGTCAAAACCTCCCTGTTCTCTGTACTTTCAACTCTGGCAAAACAGGAGGATCCCACAACTTTCACTTCTACAAACTTGTCTATTTGACTGACTACTTTTTTTTCCTACTTTTTATTTTGAAATAATTTCAAGTGTACAGGAAAAATGCAAAACTAATACAGAAACATTTCCTAGAACTCCAATCCCCCTACCCAGATACAGATACCCTGGTTTACCAACTTTGCCATATTTCTTACATCATTCTGCCTCTATCCCTATTTATCTAGCTCAGCTACCCATCTGTCTATTTGCCCATCAGTTTTCTAAACCTTTGAAGGTAGGTTGCATACATCTTACTCCTCTAACACTTAGCAGTTCAATGTACATTTTCTGAGAACAAAAATGCTCACTTATACTCCCACCTTAAGTATGGCTATCAAGTTCAAGACGTTTAACATTGATATAAAGCACATACTGATTACTTGTTGACGAGTGGCTCACGCAGTGCCAATCTGTGCACTGAATTTGGCCAGCAGACCTGTGCTCTGTGTTTTCTGTTTTTGTCCCACGCAAGTGTTTTGTTTCATTTATTAGTTTTAATGAATTGGTTCCCACCATGTAAAACTTGAAAGACTTTACACAGAGATCAAGGTTAGCTTCTCTCTTGAAGCTCTTGCACTTTGTAACGTTCCGAATTTTCCCCGAGCCGCCATCAGCGGGAGCTGGGAAATGTCTGTCCCTGCAAGCAGGGCAGCTCCTCCCCTCCTCCTCTCCCCACTCCTTCCCTCCCCCTCCCCTCCCCCTCCCCCATGCAGGATCCTTGGCTAAGTCACTTGCTGGCCCCTGTGGGAAAAGATTTTGGTTTCCCCTTAAAAGATGGTCCAATTTCCAGAAGCAAGTGTGTAAGAGGCGAAAGGCCACTTAAAAAGGGTCAAGGCCCTGGAGTTCCCCCTACACAAGGGAGAGGGAGGGCGAGGGGGGAGGGCGAGGGGAGATAAAGAGGGGCAGTGGGGAGGGCTGGGGGGCCGGTGATGCTGACCTTCCCCCCGGTCCCTGCCCGCCGCACTCCTCGGGGTCACCCTCACGAAGGAGGCCGAGCGGGATGAAGCTGTGTGGTCATCGTGGACACCCCGTGCCGCCCCTGACGGCTCCGCGGTGGGCCGCGTCCACCCAACCCGCCCACGGCTCCGCCTCCCTCCGCTTTGGGTTGGCATTTGGGCTTCTCCCTTAGCACCACTCCCCCTCCTCGTTGGCTGAGTCATGAACAGGCCTAGTGTATGTTTTCCAGAAGATGTGATGCGATTTTATTACTGTTTTGACATACTTTTATTCCATATGTCACATCTTTACCCTCCTACCTGAAGTTCTGACGCCAACACCTTGGGCTTTTGTGTTTCTGCGCTGCTGGTGGCAGCTGACGGCTCAGCGTGTGGCCGGGACGCGTCCCTCGGGGAGCCGGCGTGTCCCCGTGGGCCGGGCTGCCGCCCGTGGAAGCAGGCGTGCAGGGGCGCCCCTGTTTTCACGGGCTTTGTTCGTGCAATCTGTCCCTGGTGCGTTCCTTCAGAGGGAAGTGAGAGAAACGCATTTCCTGTGCCTGACAGCGGGTTTTACTTCTGGACTGCCCACTGTCCCGCGGTGCAGGAGGGGCAGCGCAGCTCAGCGCAGCGCAGGCCGAGAGGCGCCCCCCGCCCAGCCCCGGGGCCGCTGGTCTCAGGCGCACTCGCGGGCCGCTCTGGCAGCCCACCTAGGCCTTGGGACCGCAGGGCTCCCAGGCTCAGCGTGAGTAAGATTTTTTACACTGATGGTGACCAGTGGGCAGTTACATTTATACGCAATTACAATATAAATACAAGTTCATCTGAGTAAAATTGATTTTTTGGGCTGCATTTCCTTAAACCAGGGTGTCATATTGTATTTCTGACGAAGAAATTATGTTCTCAAGTCAGCACAAATGAAATTATCCTATGAAATCCCTTAAATGGCCCATAAAATAAGAGTATATGTGGTTTTGTATATAGAGGCCAGCACAGTAATTCTTGTACACACTGTTTGCAATCCTCTGAATTAGACTAAATTGAAGAATAGAAGGAATTTTAACTGCACATATCTGGACCTTCACACTACTCAGGTTCTGTAATGACTCTGAAGCCCCCACCCCCCAGGTGAGCAGGGCATAGAAGATATTTCAGGATCGTTCCTACCTGCCTGCATGTTTACTCCATTCTGATTTAATAACAGGCCCCTATAACATATGACATTTAAAAATATTGTTTCTGGTTGTGAAAATTAAACGGGCTCATACTTATACAAGCATTTGGAACTTTTTCTGCAATTTTCCTTGTATGCATCACACTCTCTTCCATCCTCACCAGCCTCCTCTTCCAGAATGTATCTGGGTTTCCCAGTCTGACCTCTACCCACGCCCTAGCACTGGCCCCAAAGTTAACCGCTGACTCGGTATTTACTTGTGGGTCCCTTGAGGGCACCTCAGAGCCACATAGTGCCCCCCTGCCCCAGTGCCACCTTCTGTGGCCACCACACAAATGAATGTGAATGCGGTGATGACACAGCCTCTGGACGCCACACAGGATGAGTCTTCTAGAAAGCTGCCAGGAGTTTCCCCTGACCTCTGTTTCTCCCCATATCCTTCCTGCATTCACTCAAAAGTCAAGACTATTGAAATACCAGGTGAACTGGTCTTCCTGCATCCGAAGCCTTCTCACCTGCACCAGCTTTTCTGATGCCAGAGACCAGGCCATTTCTCAGCCCAGAAGCTCAGACTGCAGCCCAGAGGTCTCCATATACCATGCATGGCCCCTTAGCCCTAACTCAGGCTTACCTTTCATGTTTAATTCTTGTCCCCCATGGGATTCTGGGCTTCTTGTCCTTTCTTTTGATCAAGGAGAAATACCCTGCTGTGCATGTCTGTTTGGTAAAGGAGCAGCCCCTTTGAAGACCCAGCTCAGATGCCTTGAAGATTTGCCTTGAAGCAGTGACACCTTGAAAGTTTCCTAGAGCACTGGGTCAGGAGTAAGTCCATCCCTGCTGTTCTGTACTGCACACTTTATTTAACATCTCTGTTGTATCGGATTCCACTTGCCTTCCATCACATAGATGCTTGTGCCTTTGTCTTAACTCTCACAAAAGGGTCTATCTATCTACCTATCACCTATCTATCTACCATCTATCAATCAATCTATCGATCTACTTATCACGTATCTAATGCCTATCTATTCATCTACCTGTTTATCTATCACCAAGCACACACTCACACACACACACACAAACACTAGCCGAGGGCAGGCACACTCTGTTCATCTTCCTATTAGCTGCAGAGCTCAAAACAGTGTCTTAAATATAGTAAATGCTTAACAGAAAATGTTGGTAACGTCTTTGACTTCTGGGATTGCAACCTGCCAAAAGAAATAATCTGATACCTGAAACATCAGGTGGAAAGAAAACTGTGTGCTTTAGGCAGCACATTGAGAACTGGACTTTTAATAATAGTAGTTTAGAGAAAATCATGATGAGAACAGAACAATGTCCTGTTTGTTGTGGGATCCAGAGAATTAAGAAGAAATATTAGTGCTCAGTGGTCTTCTGGCAGGACATGGTAATTCTCAACCTACGCGTGTCTGAGTTCAGGGACCCACCTATTTCTGCAGCACCCTCGAAGCACCAGCGTCAGCTGTTAGCTCAGGCAGAACCAATATTTGCAGAAAATGAAAAAAAAAATCTGATTATAACATCATACACATCCAGTGCGGAAAGAAACAGGAAATACAATACAGAGAAGTAAAAATGTTCAAAAAATTTCTCTCGGAATCATCATATTCACATATAGTCACTACTGCTATGTTGGCATTTGCGTTTCCAATCTCATTTTTTCTGCACATGCATGGATTTGGAGGAAGAGGTTTGATGCCAAAATTCTCCCACTTGGGCTACATAATGTCAAGGCTCAGAAAGGGCAAGTGTTCAATTATTCATTGATTTTTATAAGGTTTTATTATAAAAAATTCTGAATATATGCAAAAGTGGTCCGAGTAGTATATGGAGCCACATGCCCAACTTCGACCATTTCCATCTCACGGCCACTCATGTGTCCTCTGTGCTCTCCCCTCTTTCTTGGCGACTGCACTGCTTGGAAACAAACCCTGGATAGTAGGATGTGTTCCACACAGTAAGGGTTAAAGCACAGCCACAAAACATTACCATATATAAATATGATTAACAATATTCCTCATTGTCATATAAATTCAGTCAGTGTTCACATTTCCGAGTGTCCGATAAATGTCATGCATTTTCAGTTTTTTTTATTTGAATCAAATCTACACATTATGATTGATGTAATTTTAAGCCTCTCAATGTTTGAGTTTCATCTCCTTTCTCTCCTTGTTTTTTCCTTGTGACTTAGGTGTTGAAGAACAGTCCTGGAAATCCTTGTAGTAAGCTGTTTATTCATTTTGATTCAATAAAGCTCCCAGGATGAAAGCCGTGTCTGACTTAATGCAGGGTGTACAAGTACTAGACTTTATAGGTAGGTATAACTGGTACATCATTTTCGGTGTTTGAAGGATGATTTTTGCACGTTGAAATTTCTTTGGCATTAAAAGTATACCCACATCATCTGAACTTTCCAACACAAATTTGCGAGCTTTTCCAGAACATATATTAGAAGGGTCTTTTGCTTTAATGGGGTAACATATATCACTGTGCCAGATCTCTGGAGGTGCTTGCAGGAAATCCAACGCCATAGCTTTAAAGTAAATAATAAGCATAGTTTGTATCTTTTTTTTTTTGGTAGGTTTGCTTAAGCACAAAACAAAGCAGTATAAAACAAACAAAAAACAGCAAGAAGAGAATAAATGTTACTGTTGGAAAAGCACAACCGTGCTGAAAGTCTCAGAGGTGTTGCACATTGTACCCTTGGGCTTCTTTTGCTTGTTGATTCATTTTTCAAAGAGCAGAGATGGGCTCGTGCTGGCTCGTGTGACAGGGTTCCTTGTCAGTTTACATGGAGAACGAAGGAAGGACAGGGTTTTCGGTGCAATCTTCCTTTTGGAACGGCTATGTGGTCAGAACGCATTGAAGCATAGCGGTTGTCCTGCAGTTGACCTACACAGTTCTGGGGAGGTCAGCTGTGCTCTCAGAGGTCCCTAATCTAGAAAGCAGGCCTCTGCATTACAATGACCCATTAAGCCCTGTGCTGGTTCGAAAATGTTATGTACCTCAGAAAAGCATGTTCTCTTAATCCTCATTCAGTATAGTTTAGGGTGGAACCCTTTGATTAGATTGTTTCCATGGAGATACAGTCCACTCAATTGTGGGTGTGACCTTTTGAATAGCTGGAGGTGTGACTCCACCCATTTAAGGTCATCTTGAATATGTTACTGGAGTTCTTAAAAGGCATTTTGGAGAGAGTTCAGAGCCAACAGTGCTGAAACAGACAGAGCGGACAGCATGAGACCCAGATGTTTGGAGATGCTTGGAACCCAGCAGACATCGCCACATCCCTTCGCATGAGATGCTAAGCAAGCCAGAATGTGGAGGGAGCCAAGGGAAGCCGAGAGATGAAAGCCAGCCCTGAAGGAGCTAAGTGAGGAACCCCCGCAGGTGTAGAGGAGCAAGGGACCAGCAGATGCCAGCCACATGCCTCCCCAGCTGACAGAGATGTCCCAGATGCATTATCCTTTCTTGAGTGATGGTAACCTCTTGTTGGTGCCTTATTTTGGACATTTTCATGGCCTTAGAACTGTAAATTTGTAACATTATAAATTCCCTTTTTAAAAGTCATTCCATTTCTGGTATACTGCATTCTGGCAGCTTTAACAAACCAAAACGAGCCCCATCTTTGCTTATATTTCTCCCAGGTGACTTCTCTTTCCTTCCCTTCTCTCAGTGTCATGGGGCTCAGTGCCCTGTGGCTTCTACTATCTCATGCCTCCTACAAACCTATAGCTTCTTCTTCGGCTTTCACTCTGGGTCTCTGGGTCTACCTGTACTTCTGATGCTGCTACCAACTCTCCATGTGCTTCATGTTCAACCCCCCCTTCAGAGATTCTGGGTCAGGTATGCTGCATTGTCTTTGTCTTGCAGAGTATGAGAACCAGGCGTCTTAGTTTGCCAGGGCTGCTATGACAAATACACACATTTGTTAGCTTAACAACAGGAACTGGTCGTGCCCAGTTTTGGAGGCTGGAAGTCCAAACGCAAGGTCTTGGCAGGCCATGCTTTTTTTGTAGCATTTTGGGTCTGGCTTGCTTCAACCCTTGGCAGTCCCTGGCTTGTATCTCTGCCCCTGTTACACAGTAATCTGCCTCTCCTTGTGTCTGCTCCTCTCATTTCTGCTCACTTCACTGAATAACTGCCCCATATTTCCTTTGCCTTATAAGGAACTCAAGTCTTCTGGATTGCAACCCACCCTGATTCAGTTTGACCTACAATAATCCCACACCTTAACTAACATCTCCAGAAGTCTTATTTACAAATGGGTTCAGACCTACAAAAATGCAGATTAAGACTTGGCTATGGGCTACATGATTCAATCCCCAATGCCAGGAATGTATTCTTCATTTTTTTTTAACATTCTGGGTGAATCTCTCTTTCCATATTCCCTAGCTTGGCCAGTGATATGAATTCTCTGAATCACAAACCTGTGAGTTATCCTTTCTCTCATCTCAACTAACTAATTGGTCACCAAGTCCCATTGTGAAGGGCTTCCAACTCCACCTTCCTGTCCTCCTTGGCCATCCCCTATTTTCTTCTCCTAGGATTGTCACATCACACCCCTAATAGTCTCCCAGTCTCTAGAGTCTTCCTTCAACCAGAGTGATCTTCTAACACTACATTCTTTCAAAGTGTTCTTTTGCTTTCTTTCAAACTTTTTTTAAGGGGGGTGGTGGCTCTTCCTTGTTTATGGGATAAAGTCTAAATTCCTTAAAATGCCCTACAAGCTTCTTCACAAATCATCCCCACACCCTCCCCAGCCTCATTTCCCTACTATCCTCCCCCCATGGAACTTATTTTCCACCACTAGACTTATTATCAGCCCCAAAACATATTATTGCCTTTCATTCATCTTTTTTGCACCGGTTCTACTCCTTGAAATAGCAATACCTTCCACCTCCCTTCTCCATCTATTCTGTTCTACTGTCCTTCAAGGCAAAACTAAAGGTCATCTCCTCAGGGATTCGCCAGGATGAAGGAACTGCAGTCTTTCCATAATGTTTGCCTCTGTGAAACGCAAATCCCATTGTTCTGTTGTCGTTTATTCTGTGGCTGTTTTCATCACTGCTGTGGCGTGTTTTCAGGTTGTCCTCTTGAACTCCTCAGCCTCCCCTGGAGAGGACAGGCCTGGCACACAGTAGGCTGTCACTTAGATGAGTGATTGCTGTGTCATAATAACTGTGAGATCACTCCTTTTGTTTAGTATTGAAAACTCCATGTTTCTCTTAAGGATACAAGATTATTGAGGCATCAGTTCTGGAAAACCTTCCTTGCAGGAGATGGAATTGCTGCCGGTTAAGTGGGAATCCTTGGTCAGAAGGGAGTCCACTCTGCTGAACTCCGCCCACCCAGCCTGCAGTTCCCGCTGGAGCCGCTGCTTGGCAGGACAGTCTCCTGCTTTAATATGAGTGGAAAGTTACCGCTTTCTGATAAGAAAAAGAGCCACAGGGACTTTGTCACCTGAGAAGAAGCAGCAGCAGGCTCTGAATGAGGAAAATCACAAAAATTATTCCTTGACTTTAAATATTCATGAGCAATGATTACAAGATCGTTCAAGAGTCTCAGTGCCAACTTGCCCTGAAGTCTTTCTCCAGAGTCTGTCCTCTTTCCTCCTGTACACCTCCAGCGTGATTGCCCTATTACTCACCGGGGAGGGAGAAAGATGGTTTAAAAGAAAAACAACCCTCCCCACTTTTAATAGCCCTTTAATAGCTTTTCAAATAGCCCTTTCATTTTTCCATGTAAAAATGACAATTTGAGGTCTTCAAATAACTGATTTCGTCAGCAGTGCTACTCTGCTTATATAACTGTTAAAACCATAAAAATAAATAACGAGCAGAGGCTGCAGCGTGATTCACTTTCTTTTCATGGAGACAGCTTCCTGTGATGATTATACAGCCTGACTGCTAGGTTTGAATTTTGGTTCTAAAACTCAACTGTGTGCCCCTAGCCAGGCTTCATGGTCTCTCTGTGCTTCAGTTTCCTTATCTATAACATAGGGTTATAATGATATCTACTTCAACATGAAGTGAGGAGTAAATGAATTGTTATTTATAAATTGCTTAGAACAAAACTCAACAAATACTTTTTTTCTATTCTCTTTTAGATGATTTTATATTAGCTTTTCTTTTTCTATGCATCATTAGGGACTCATTGTTTTTAACATTTAATGTATGTCAGCAAACTTCAGTCAATTTTATCCCCTTCTAGTATTCAGATGTTCACAGCTTTGCTCAAAGAAAGCCCCATTTAGATAGGCTCTGGTGTTGTTTTGACATGATTTCATAAACTTTGAAAATCTTCTTACTTTCTGGCACAATATGCTGAACTCCATTCACCACGTACCTTCCTCTTCCAGGCATAGCATTAGCCGTTTCTAGAGGAGTCTGGGAAAAGTAACATTGGAGACTGGGATCTGGTGCAAGAGTGCATTGTGGAAGTAACATCGCTTCTGGACCATTTAATCCACAGAGCTAGAAAATATGTTAGAAAAAATCCTGTGAAAGCATAAGGCAATCTTGATATTTTCAATCCCATTCTATCTATCTATCAAGTGTTCTTTGATTTTTGATTCTAAAATATTGCCTCTTTTTTGCTTATACTATGTGATAGATAGTATGCTGTATATGTTATAGAATCCTAGATTCCTAACAGATTAAACATAATCTTTCCTTTACTTTACTAACGATACTATAGTTCCAACATAAAGCTACATTAATATAAATAATAAACTACTAGAATGAGATTCCAACATTTCTAGATATTTTCTTTTCTTTTTAAACTGCATTACTCTAAGAAATTGTGCTTGAGATTATATAGCCTCTGTATGCCTATATAATTACTTATGTGATGGATAGTGTGCCAGTTTGAAAATATTATGCACCCCAGAAAAGCCATGTTTTAATCTTGATCCAATCTTGTGGGGGCAGCCATTTATTTTATTCCTGATTCAATATTGTAGGGCAGAAATTTTGATTAGGTTGTCTCCACAGAGATTTAGTATGCCCAGTTGTGGGTGTGACTTTTGATGAGATGGAGATGTGACTCCACCTATTCAAGGTGGATCTTAATTAGATTACTATAGTCTTTTAAAAGGGGAGCATTTTGGAGAAGCTTCAGAGCTGATGCAGATGCTTGGAGAAAGTTCCTTCAGAGCTGACAGAGACATGGATGTTTGGAGATGCAGGGCTCAGCAGATGTCCCTACATGCCTTCCCATGAAATATTAAGCAAGCCAGAACCTAGAGTTGTGTCCTGGAGGAGCTCAGTGAAGGCCCACAGATGCTTAGAGAAGAAACCACTGGCATCAGAAGCTGGAAGCAATGGAAACTGAAACAAGGACCAACAGAAGCTGGCCACATGACTTCCCAGCTGACAGAGGTATTCTGGATGGCATTAGCCTTTCTTGAGTGAAGGTAACCCTTTGTTGGTCCCTTAATTCGGACATTTTCATGGCCTTAGAACTGTAAACTTGCCACTTAATAAATTTTTATTTAATAAAAAGTCATTTCATTTCTGGTATATTGCATTCTGGCAGCTTAATAAACTAATACAGACAGTTGAGTTCAATTGTTTACATTAGGTTTCAATTTGTGCATCTTGACAGTCCATCACTAATAATCCAAATTCTTAAGACTGGAGGCTTTTAACTGCTAGTCTTCTTGGTGGCTTACTATAATACTAGGAAAGATAAGGCTCTGCTCTACCTTGAGAGGAAATAAAATACAAATAGCTTAGTCTTCAAAATACTGTATATTATCCATAATAACACCATTTCTTTCATAAAAATATATAAGTACATGCCTATTATATATATATTTTAATATATCAGCATTTCATTTCTTATAATACTTGTATCTGTGTATTTTTATATAATTAACTATGTATATTTTAACTCTGCTAAATGGTCTCCTGATCTTTCAAACTTTTGAATTTATTTTACTTCCTTCTTTGTGCTGCAAACTCTTTTTCATTTTATAATATATCATGTTCCCTTATCAACTCAATGCTTCATGCCTTATATTGTTATACCAAGGTTTATGTCATATAAATCTAATTCTCCCAATTAGTATCATGTGGTCCCTGTGCCAAAGTCTTTCAATTTTGCTCTAGGGACATTAAGGCATTAACTCTTATGTTGTAATACATGTAATTATGAAAGAGTGAAACATGCATATACAGGCTTTTGGGGTTTTGACTGAAATAATTGGTCAAAAACAAACTTACCACATATAATAGTGGTATCCTTAGTTTAATAACAGATAAATCTAACGTACAAAATCATTTTTCAGAAGGCTTTGGATAAATACAAATAGATATTTCCTTAATACTTATGAATTCAGACTTCTAAAATACAACCAAGAATGTTACAAAATATATAAAAATAACATGAATTGATTTGAAAATAATAAGTGGGGCTTCTGCTTTCCTCACCTCTATCTTTGCAAGAGTGCCCACATGTCCTCTTACATAGGTTCTTAACATATTTTCTGCCTGCTTATTCTCTGTGCTGTGCCCTTGAATTCTCTCTTACAACATGGCCAAGAATGTGGAAGCTGAAATCCAATACTATACTTTGGCGAGCCAGCCAGGAGTGAGCTCTCTTCTCTGACTGTTAGAACTGGGAGTCCCTCCGGTTTAAGTCAAGGGGAATTGAGTACTTTCCAATGGGAGTGTCTCCCCCCTGAAAGCCAGAAGTGAAGTTCACAGGGTAAGTGAAAGCTCCGGCTATCCTGATTGGAGTAACCTGAGCCTGTAAGAGCTGGTGTTTTGGTTTGCTAAGCTGTTGAATGCTATGTACCAGAAATGGGATGGCTTTTAAAAAGGGAAATTTATTATGTCACAAGTTTACAGTTCTAAGGCCATAGAAATTTCTGTCCAAACTAAGGGATCCAGAAAGATATTTTAACTCCAAAGAAAGGCCTATGTCTGTCTCATGGGAAGGCATGTGACTGGCATCTGCTGGTCCTTGTTCCCAGTTCTGTTGCTTCCAGCTTATGATGCCAGTAGTTTCCTCTCTAAGCATCTGTGGGTCTTCACGTAGCCCCTCCAGGACACAACTCTGGGTTCTGGCTTGCTTAGCACCTCATGGGAAAGCACGTGGTGACATCTGCTGGATTCTGCCTCTCCAAATGCTTCTGTCTAGGCATCTCTCTCTCTCTCTCTGTTGGCACTCCAAGCATCTCCAAATGTCTGCATCTGTGTCAGCTCTGAAGTGGCAGTTTAGCTTTTGTCAGCTCTTTCAGCTCCTGGTATTTCATGGGGCTTCTGCATTTCCAAACATCTGTGTCTGTGTTTATACCTGAGGTTTCTCCAAAATGTTTTCCTTTTAAAGTACTCCAGTAAGGTAATCAAGACCACCTTGGGTGGAGTCACATCTCCAACTAACCAAAAGGTCACACCCAAAATGGAGTGGGTCAATCTCCACAGAAGCAATCCAATCAAAGGTTTCCACCCTGAACAATAGGTCTGGCTCCACAAGATTGGGTTAGGAAAGAAAACATGGTTTTTGGGGGGTAAAAACCATTTCAAATCAGCACAGCTGATAAACCTCCTTTTCATCTCAAAATGGACACAGAGTGCCTCTTGCTGTTTGCTCACTCATGGTATGATTCTGATGACCAGCTCCTCACTTTTTCTCTCTTGATTTTTCCATGTTTTCACCCACTGCTGTGTCTTCTAGTCCCAGCGTGTTCTGCTATTTGCCCTCTTGAAGGTGTCACCCAGTGGAGGAAGAAATCTTTGGCCAGGGAGAATAAAAAAGCTGTTAGGGTGCATTCACTTTCTTTAAAAACAGAAAACAAAACTCCACTGGAAGGATGGAGCAAGCCTCACTCCTGGCCCTGTCTTACACTGTAGCCATCCCTAAATGCCTCTGAGTGCCTAAAAAGCAAACTAAGCCATGGTCATAAAAGGAGCCTGATTTCCTTGCAGCATGTTCATCCTTCTAGCTCAATCATGGCAACACCTGGGACTGGTAGCCAGGAAATCCACTCCCTAAAATTCTTTGTGGATAGCAGATCCTTTCTAGTCTTTTAAGCAATAATCTAGGCAGTAAGTTAAGAGCACAAATGCTTCTAGAAAGACAAGTGGGTCAGCACAGCCATTTTGGGATGGTGCTGGGCCCCCTTCTCCTGAGTCTTCAAGGACCCTGAGGATGCCCTGGGACAGGGAGCCTCAGCCAGTGTCCCAAGGGGTCAGCACCCAGAATGCAGGCCAGCACCCTGGGACTGTGGCTCCAGGAAGGAAGTCTGTCTTTTTCTTCTCTCTCCTTAGAAATGGGTAGTGCTCCCAACCCCGACACCCAACGTGGCCCACAAAACAACACCCTCACCAAAACCCTATCTTACAATTAAATCTATTTTGTTAGAAGGAAGAAAAGTGGCAAAAATTCCTTCCATGCAGCTTTTTATAGCCTCATAGTAGAACAAACCCATTAAAGGCTCTTGCAAATTGTGTTGTGCCCAGAGGACTGTCAAGAACTTTTTCCTCATAACTCTTCTTCATGGAAGGAGGAAAATATTTTAAACAACCCTCTTTTATAGCACTTCCCACCTCCTGAATCCTCATTCAGCCTCTATTAAAACCCATGGTGGCCAAATAAAAGCTTCTCTTCTAGTTTTGCTCTCTTTTTAGCCTCAGGGAATAGGAGACTTAGAGGAATGTCCCAGGAGGGTGTCCAGGACCACCTGGGGACGGCGGGCGTCCCCACCTTGGGAGCAGAGGTCTAGACTCTCCCAGGAGGAGCTTCCTGGGGATGCCCTTCAGCCTCACCCCCCATGCCCCTGGGTGATTGGGTGGACAGGGAGGAAAATACGCAGCTCTGCAGCGTTGGCACACCACATGGTCACATGGGTGCAAATAAGGCTCCTCTTTTGTTCCTCTTCCAGAAAAAATGGGAAATGGCAACAGCCAATATTTGCTAAGAGATGGGGAAGCATAGCCCTCCAATGGGACTCTCAATTACAATACCATTGACCATTCTGCAAAGGACAGGGAGAGTGGTCAGAAAGGCCCTACATCCAGCTGTTCTTGGCTCTCTAGGGAGACAAAGACCTGAGAGGGAGGTGAAGCTTGTATTATGCCCAAGACTCAATTTCCACTAAAGGAGAACACCTCTTTGCTAAAGGGCATGGAAAAATGTGCCACCAAGCCAGTTAATTGTAATAAGCTAAGGGAAATCACTCAGGAGAAAGAAGAAAGTCCGGCCCTGTTCCAGGGCAGGCTCGTTACTTAAAACACTACTAATGTAAGTGCAGATTCCTGGCAGTGTCAGATTCTGCTGGGTACGCATTTCATCAGCCAGCCTGCCCTGACATTCGGAGAAAGCTGCAAAGCTCTCCATGGGTACAGAAACTCCCACTAATGGCCTGTTAGAAACAGCCTTTTCTGTCTTTAACAATTGGGACAAAGCCAAGGAGGAGAAGAAGGCAAGAGAGGTAAGCAAAGAGATGTAAGCAGACTCAGCTTACTGCAGTCTCTGTCAACACACTGGCCTCTAGAGGTCACGTGACTCAAGAACCTTGCTTCAACTGTGGGTCAGGGGACCACTGGTGGAAAGAGTAGCAGAAACCTCAAGATAACTCTTGAACTCGGGACCCCCCGGGGCCTTACCCCAGAGGCCACCATCCTCAGCGCTGGGCCCACCCAGGACTGCAACATCTCCTGAAAGATGGGGGCAGGACAGCCCCCTGGAGCCCTGCTCGCAGCAGGTGAAGAAGACTGCAGGTGCTTGAGGCTGTTTATGGTCTGCTGACTTCACATCTGACCATTGACCTAGAGGACTTAGGGTGACACTTGATATGGCAGGTAAGATTATTAATTTCTTAATTAACACCAGAACCGCTCTGTCCACTCTGGACTGACCTCCACTCAAACTTGCCAAGTTATGGGATTTGACAGTAAAGCCAAAATTGAAGCCATCAACTCCCCTGTCCTTTGTGGGCTCCAGGACACTCTAGGGTCCCATCAACCTCTCCTCGTCCCTTCCAGGGAGGAACTGTCCTCACTCCTTGGGGACCACCTGAAGACCGACAGTGTTTACCCCCTTGTGTGCCCTGAGGTCCCACCAAATCAAGGACTCTAAGCCACCACCATTAAAAAAAATCCTTGAGCAGATAGACCCATGTGTACGGACAGGATGAAGCCATCCTAGGGTGAGCCAGCTGAGAACCCCAATCCGCATTCAGGTCAAGTCTGATGTAAACTTTCCCCATCAAAAGAAACATCTGTTTAAATAGGAAAGTCAAGCCTCCTGCCAGTGCTGCAGCCCCGGAAGTCAGCGTAGCTGTGCACAGAACCAGTTATAGCAACCAGGACCGAGATCAGGCCTCAGGGAGAGAGAGAAATGACGCCAGTCTGGCTGGGACTGAGGGAAGTCAGAATACAGGGTAAAAGACAATAGTGTGCACTCAAGACCTTCACCTACTGTAGGAGACCAAGGCAGAGAGGGCTCCAGGGGGCAGAGAGGGCTCCAGGGGGCAGAGAGGTTCATTGTATCTAGAACCTAAATTTTCTGTAACATGCGATCAAAATCAACCTGCCTGGAGAGCTCATTTAAACAACCCAAACTCCTGACATGCAGAACGAGAACAAGGCCTTGGAATTCTGTACAGCCTGTTGTCATACCTGGATGCATCTAAAATATGGTGGGCTGGTAATTAAAAAGTGCTGGTAATGCCTGAGGGTCCAAAGAGGAAAAACATAGGGAACTATTAAATGTTCCCATCTGGGCAACACCACGTACTCTCTCAACCACTGGGGACCCCCAGGAAAATAGACCAAGCCTTGGACTCTGAGGCTTGCCCTTGTGAAACTTATTTTTGGAGAGGCTAGGACGACCCATAATGAGGCCCAGGAGTTACCTCCAGGAAACCTCTTCTGTGGCTCAGATGTGCCCTCTCTCTCTCTAAGCCCAACCCTGCAAGGAAAATCATTGCCCTCCCTGCGATGTGGTACATGGCATGCAGGGGTGAAAGTCTCCTTGCCAATGTGGAGTGTGACCCCTGGGGTGAGTCTGACCCTGACACCCTGGGATTGATAATGCCTTCTGGACCAAAAGGGGGAAAGAGGTGTAATAAATGAAGACATCAGCAGCCAAGAGATCAAATAGAGTCAAGAGGCTACTCTGGAGGCTGCTCGTATGCAAGCTTCAGTTAGACAGCGCTGATTGCCATGGTTTGCCAACCCCAACAAACATCACTCCTGTTAACTCTTAAGAACACGTGGGGCTTGAAATGAGGCTCTATAAAAGTTTCATTTCTGGGACCTACAATTTGCAGAGGTTCCTAAGCCACATAAATCTTGAAACCCAGAGGGACCAGCCTCGCCAAGATTATCAACTAATTGCATCCCTCTTTCTTTTAGTGTCAACACCCCTTCTCTACATGAAAAAGTCATAATGGGCACTGCCTAAGGATCCCTATAGATTGGGAGAAGGATAAGAGGAGAAGGAAGAGTTATAACAGAGAAAATGGATTTAGGAAATGAGTATGGCTGCTGAATCACTACATAAATATTCCTTCTGGTCTCCAGTGTTTTGGAGCAGCTAAAAGGAAAAATATGAAATAGTGGACAAACTCAAATCTGTTCTGTAACTACTTGTTGAAGCGCTGTTGAAAATTTTTGCTTTTTCTTTCTTTGCTTTGTATATACACATTATATTTCACAATTAAAAAGTTAAAAAAAAAAAAAAGCCTCCAGCCAATTACAAAAACTCTGTAAAAACCATCTCCTACTCCCGGGTCTTGGTTCTCAGACTTACATTTTTTTTTTGGATGTGGTATGGCAGGGTCACATTTCCTTTTTTTCCATGTGAGTATCCCATTATTGCAGCACCATTTTGTTGACTTTTTTCTGTCATTGTTTGTTTGTTTTATTGGTTTCTTTTCTTTTGTTTTGTTTTGGCAAGTGCATGGGCCAGGAATCGAACCTGGGTCTCCCGCATGGCAGGCAAGAATTCTACCACTGAACTATCCTTGCAGCCCCCTCAAACTTACATTTTAAGGATGCATTTTTGTATCCCTCTTTGCCCTGACTCTCAATACCTATTTGATTTTTTGTAAATGCAATTTTATTGAGACCCATTTACTTTTAAATGGCTAAAACTTAAAAACAAAATTCCTGCCCAATTCACTTAAACAGTGCTGCCCCAAGGGTTTTGAAATAATCCTTTAAGAATGCCTTAACCGCAGAACTTACCCCCAATTGCATCAAAGCTCAGTCTTGCATGGTATCAACTTTGTGAACTAACATATTCCTAATATCAAAATAAAGTTTATTTGTTGTGCATAGGGAAAGTTGCAGAAAGTTTAAGAAAGTGAATTTTGCAATCAATTGCTGGTTACAGACCCTTAATAAATATGGAAAATGATGAAAAGTTCAAGAAAATAAATTTTATTTATTGTCAGTGCTGACTGCAAGAAGTTGTAGAGTTTATAAAAATGAATTTTGTCTGCTATAGTCAATGCTGCTCTCAATGCAACTGCTGTTAATGAAAAGTTAAAGAGAAGTTTTTCTTAACTATCTGGGTGTTTTGTCTAAAAGATAAAAACTTCATATCATATCAAAATAATATCTCTATTGATGTTTATGTTGACCTTATCATCCTTTATTTCAGAAGACAAGTCTTCTCACTCTTAAAGGAAAATTTACAAAAAAATGTGTTCTCTCACCTTTGTAAAAGTAAGGTGCTAAAATAGTTTAACATATTACATAAAAAGGTGTTTAAGAACTATTACAATAATTAAAAGAAAATTTCTATCCTTCAGTTAAGATAAAATCTGTCATAGAATTAGAAATTGTATAAAATTCTTAAAAACTTACAATGTTCTCACTGTCCATGTAATAGCCTATTACTTATCCATATAATAACCAAATTTACTTGTCAGTTACACTACTTTAAGTCTCCTTTAAAAGTACATGGGGGGCGGGCCACCATGGCTCAGCAGACAAGAATGCTCGCCTGCCATGCCAGAGGACCCGGGTTTGATTCCCGGTGCCTGCCCATGTAAAAAAAAAAGTACATGGGGTCAGCTATAAGTCATAACTTCATCTTCAACAAAAAGAACTTTAAAAGATAAACAAGGCACGTATATAAATTATGTTTTACCTGTTAATTAACATAACCCTAGTAAATGTGCAAAGGTAAAACAGGACAAAAACTTCTGCTATAATTTGTCAAATATTGTTTTACAAAAAGTAAAATAAAGCTAAAAGTAGCTTCATTGACCTAAAAACAAAGAAAGCAATTGTCAGCCAAACTACAGTGAAGCCGAGGCCTTCCCCCAGGGACTTAAGTACAGAAAGCAAAACTAAGTCTTTCCTCTGGAACGAGAAAAAGACACAAGGCCCTGCCTTCCCGGTCCCGCAGGCTCACACAGCAGTGTAGAAAAGCGAGGCTTTCTTCCAACTGAGCATCACGAGAAACCCATCTCCTAAAGGCTGCACTCTTGCCTGCAGAGGTGGCTGTGATGCATTGCCCTGGCTGTCAAAGCCATCCTAACATTTCTCGGGGGAATAACGGGGGGCACAGCAGCCAAAGCACAGCCTGATCTATCAAGTCCCTTCCCAGCCTCGTTCCTGCACCCTGAGCTCGCTGCAGCACCCCCAGTCTTGGACCTGAAGGAGGGGTTCCCGCCCTCTCTGCAGCCCCAGTTGGGTAGGGCAATCCCTTAGGATTAGGGGAGTTACAGCCTCCGAGGGGAAGAGGCAGGGTTGGAATTAGGGCGGGGCTGGCTAGGCACAGGGCAAACCCCAAAAGTGGCCATTCCTCAAGGTGGTACTCTGAGGAGAGGAGAGGCACACAGCACCTGGAGTCCCTCCCAGTGCTCCGTCCACTACCAGGCAGCCCCCTGGAGAGTGGGGGGAGGACCCCAGAGCGTGGGGGGCAGGGTTACTCCAGCTGGCAATAAAAGCAGGCGCCCACCGTGGCCCGCCATGCCTGTTGCCCGCCTTCCTCACCTGTTAGCAATGGTGCTCGCGTGGCCTCTTATGGGGCTTCTTAACAGACGATCTGCCTGCTTAGAAAAATGATAAATGGGAAACGGGTATGAATTTATCCTCGAGAAATGCAAAGGAAAACTTTTCCAGGGTTCATACACTTTTCAGATGCTCTGGGTCCAGTTAGAACAACACCATACATAAAGGACATCTGGGTTTACAGCGATGACACATCTCAATCGCAATTCATGTCAAAGGAAATCCTTTCTTTTACTGATATTTACCTAAAGCTTTAGCTCTTTAGTTTTAGTACAGAAGTTCAAATTCTTGAATGGAAACAAATATGCTGTGCTCCAGATTTCAAATTTTGTATCCTGTAATAACTGCACTTCCAACTGTAGAATACAATACAAAACTGTATTTTTAAATTAAGGTAAACCAATAGAAGTTTCATCTCTATTAGATAATGCGTTTTAATCAAATTTGAAATGTAAAGATGTCAAGGTTTAATACTAACATAGTTTAAAACATAATTCTCATATCAATATATTGTATTTAACTATTAATTAATGAGGGAACCACCTGGATGGCAAAACAGGGTCAAAGGAATGTTCGAAAAAGAATGTGAAATAAAAGAGCTAAATTAGGTATGAAATGGTGCAGTAAAGCTTTAAGATCTGGGGTTCTGTTTTCTACAGGGCAGAAATCATTTACCAGATCAAAATGGCTTATAACTTATCAATTTTCCACAAGTTAGTAACTAACTTCATAGAGTCTGGACTTCAACCAGTGGCCAATAGGAAGTCAACAGAGAATCGTCCTTTCATCTGCTGACGCTGGACAGTTCCAGCATGGGAGCACAGACGCAGTCATCCTTTTGCCTTATTTCCATGTATTGAATACATTTTTCCTAGAAAAGAGCATTTGATTAAAGATATCCTCAAGCTTGCCATAATATTTTGCAAATAAAAATGAGATGAACTTTACTATTTTATTAAAGGAGGAGTGATTAGGTCATCCTCTTAGCTGGTTTTCTAGAATTTATCTTGCTCTTTGCAGATCCTAAACTGGCACCCCTGTCCTCTCCTCCCTTTTTTTTTTACTTTAAGAGCCTGGCTCAAGCTCCAGATTATTGTCAGGTTTTGGTTTGTGGCTGGTCCTTATCAGCACAAAGATAATTTTTTCTTTTAGAACTTAGGACTTAGCTTGGGAAAAAAATTGGAACTTTGTTATAATTTTCTAGTCTCATTCACAGATTTTTGGTGTCATCCTTTCTTTCTGGTTAAAAACCAACTGCTATATTCAATCAAAATGTTCACATATATTGAACACATTTTATACTTTGTAACCATGTACATTCAGTAATGGACATTTTAGGTGGCAGATGTAGCTGGAGGGCCCTTTTCCAAACAGACTGCTCTTCAGGCTCTTACGCTGTTTGCAATTCAGCTGTTTTAGTAACGTGTTTGCAGCCATCGGAGAAAGTATGTTATTTTAAGATAACAGTCCTTTCACCTGGTAAGGGGAGAGAACACCAGGAGCTGAAGTGGACAGCCTTACAGTCCGGCCTGCTTGGATTCCAGCGCCTGCTGGCTGCCGCCTGAGGTCTAGAAAGTTGCCTGCCCACGGGTCATTCTGATCTCCTTTCAGTTACTTAGAGGCAAAGGGTGGCGCGGAGGAATTGATTTCTGTGAAATGGACCTTTCCTGGGATTCGTCCCAGCCCTGGCCTTATGAGTCCCTGGGGTTTCGGCGCCTCCTTCCCTGGGGGTTCCGCAGACATTCCTGGCGTCCCTGTGGGGAGGAGCCTCACCATCCGCGAGGCCCTGGGCAGGAGAGGGCACGGCGGACACCGCGGCTGTGACCCTCCCGTGTCCACGCAGGGACTGTCCCCAACGGGCCTGGGGGCTCCGGCCACGGTTTCTTTAGAGGCTTGTCTTCAAACTGCCTTCCTGTTTCCTGCCCCCCGTACTTGGCTTTTGCAGGCTCTCCCAGTTTCTGGGAGGGTGGCTGTTAAATCTGATCTTCCTTTTGTGCAGGTCCTCGGGGGCTTCCAGGCGTCTCTAGGTGACTCGGTTCACGCTGGCCCTGCGGCCACTGTGGGACACCTTAGGTCACGTCGGTGTGAGTCACCCAGGGTGGGTGGACACGGGTCATGTCTGAGCAGAGTCACCCAGGGTGGGGGGACTCTTGGGTCATGTCCGAGGAGAGTCACCCAGGGTGGGGGGACACGGGTCGTGTCCGAGGAGAGTCACCCAGGGTGGGGGGACACTGGGGTCACCTCTGTAGCAAGTCATCCAGGATGGGGGACACTTGGGTCACCTCCATAGCGAGTCACCCAGGGTGGGGGGACAGGGTCATGTCCGAGGAGAGTCACCCAGGGTGGGGGGACAGGGTCATGTCCGAGCAGAGTCACCCAGGGTGGGCGCGGGGGCAGAACGTGGCTGTGCAGCGCTGAAGTGTCCCCATCCTGACTGTTGGACGGAGGGTCGATTTTGCCTAGATGTGAAAATAGGCTACTGTGAAAAAATAATTTATGAAATCTTCCAACAAAAAGCCAAATAGTGGGGAGAGGAAGC
>PVIY010005791.1:78395-91861 GCA_004026745.1 Myrmecophaga tridactyla
GGGGGTGGGGGGAGGGGCCTGTGGGAAGTGGGGAGACCCAGGGCAGCCGGGGAGGGGGCCCACGGGAAGTGGGGAGACCCAGGGCAGCCGGGGAGGGGGCCCGCGGGAAGTGTGGAGACCCAGGGCAGCCAGGGAGGGGGCCCGCGGGAAGCGGGGAGACCCAGGGCAGCAGGCAGGGGCTTGCCGGCTTCCTATGCTACTTCATTCAAGGAGGTGCAATATGTATAGTCATTTTAGGCCGGCTAAAATATCATTAAACACCATTTATTTCCCCAGTGAACATTATTTCTAGTCTTGGGTATCAAATATCATGGTGCAGATTTCCGTAGGGGCATTCGAGGCACTGACCAGACCCCTGTGCAGTGTGGATGTCTGATTGGGGTCTTCGCACCACCGAGAACCCGATGGGCTGAGCTGACCCACACACGTCCCCCTGGTTCTGCTCAGAGGGAGTCGTCCTGGGTGGTCCCACCTCTCCGAGGGCTGGAGTGGAGGTCAGGGCACAAGTCATCTCTGACCCCAGCCTGGCTTGTTAGATTCCTTTGTCACATCAGACCAGCCTGAACATTGATCTTCATAAAACAGGGCCTGCTTTTAATATTTTTACCCTTTTTTCCCCTACTGTTACTACTGCATAGATTTAACTTACGCATCAGGGTAGTATTCATAAAGTAAAATATTATTATAGAAGCGTTTACATGATGGGAAATCAATCATTCAAGCCCTAGGAAGAATTTAAATCCCATTATATCAAAGTTACAATTTTTCATGTTTGTGCAGAGCATTTTCTTAAAGGGAACGATTAAGGACAAATTGGAGAAAATCATGTTGCGATGTGTTTAGAACTGTGCTGTTTCTGAGAAAGGAGAATTTCAGCCTTGAGAATGCAGCTTTGAAAATATAGCAGGATAAATTCTCAGCTTATGCCTTCCTCAAAATACTTGGTGAAGGTGAAGCATAAATATGACTGAAAAAATTTAAAGCTATTGAAGTGAAAAAAATGAAGCAAAAATAGAGAATCTTAAACCTTAGACATTTATGTTCAATAAAATTTTAATTTTAAAACAGTTTTAGAATTACAGAAGCATTACTAGAATGGTGCAGCGTTCCCATTTTCCCCATGCCCAGTTTTTCCTATTATTGCTATCTTGCATTAGCATGTGCATCTATTATAATTAATAAACAAATTTTAATGCATTATTATTAATTGAAGTCTACGTTTCACTCATATTTGCTTAGTTTTTGCCTAGCGCCCTTTTTCTGTTCTGGCTCTAGGAAGGTACATGCCTCCAGTTCTCTGCCTCCCTTAGCTTCCTTGACTGTGGCAGTTTCCTTGTTTTCGATGACCTCGGGGTTTGGAGGAGTATGGCTTGGGTATTTTGCAGACTATCCCTCAACTGGGATTTCGCTGATGTTTTTCTCACGGTTGGACTGGGCTGTGGGTTTTGGGGAGGTAAACCACAGAGGTGGTGTGCCATTCCATCACAGCCAGTGAAGGGTTTGTACTTTCACTACACTGTGGTCAGTTGAATTTTGTTCCCCATTTTGGGCTTATGTTCTTAGTTTCAACCTGCGTTCTTTTGGGTATGAATCCAGTTGAGGTGTGCCCAGCTGAATGAGAGGGGACCTCAGTCTGAGTCAGTGGAGTCCTTCATCGCCGGGAGAAACTCAGGTGCAGAAGGAGACACAGTCGTGGGGAAGAGCCCATGGAACCTGGAAGAGAAAGGAGACGACGTCACCATGCGGCAGGAAATCCAAGGAGCACAAGGAATGCTGGACAGACAGAGGGCTAGGAGGAAGCAGCCTTGGACTGCGGCCTCCGAAACCACGAGCAGTAAATTCCCTTTGTTCAAGACAAACCGCCGTGCCGCGCTTGTTGCTGCAGCCTGGGAAGCTGACGCCATGACACTGTCCTTGGCGCTGACCTTCATCACGTGTCGGACATGCTCTTCGCCAGGTCTCTCCACGGGGGGTTGCTCTTTTCTTCCCCTTTCTATCCTACATTCCATGTAAGGAAGCCACTATGTGCAGCCCACACTTAGAGAATCGTAAACCCTTTAAGCTGTAAGAGTCATGCAGAAAACCAGGGAAATGGACACACGGAAGTGTCCATATGCACCATTCAGTAGCTGATTTTTTTTAGCTATGAGCATCTCTAAAAAAATTTCCATGGCCGCAGTGTGGTTTCCACAACACGATGGTCACATCTGCAGCTATTCCTTGGTGCTGATAAGCTATCATCTGTTCCATGTCCACTAAGGGTCATACATGTAGAGACCCAGAACACTGGAGCCCAACAACACAGGTGTGCAGTGAGACAACAGGTGGGCCGTGAGCTGGCACAGGTGTGCAGTGAGCCAACACAGGTGTGTAGGGAGCACAACACAGGTGTTCAGTGAGATGACACAGGTGTGCAATGAGATGACAGGTGTGCTGTGAGATGGCACAGGTGTGCAGGGAGGACAGCACAGGTGTGCAGTGAGACAGCCCCGGCTCTGTGCAGACGCACTTGGGGAGATGCTGCTTGCCTCCCTACATGTCTTGAGTCTCTACCAAGTTGTGACGTGGAGAGCATCACCTATTTGCTAATCCTGCCCTCTACTTTTATAGAGAAAAATGCAAGGCAGGATATATTTAGAATTTATTTAATGCATTTCAAGGTATGTCATAGATGCAGGCCAGATTTCAGCTGGTTCTCTGGTTAAATGATGAATTAAGAAAATCTTTGACACGTGTTCATTCTATACTTTCTTGAGAGCCAGATTTTACTTTTTAAGAAACTATATTATACAATATTAGATAATGAACCTTGTTTATACTTCAATGCTACTTTAAGATCCCTAAATGCACTTTGATTATGCTATTTTAGCCTAATTTTATTTTCTCTGTAATGTGATTTTTTGTTACACAATATTATGTGAGATGTTCTTCTTTATTTAGAACTGTTAACCTGAATATGTGCTTAATCTGAATTTTTCTCACCCTATTATGTTTGGGGAAAATGTGAATTTATTTAATTGGAAAATGCAATTGGAATACTCCAAATACTAAAATCATTAGGTGAATCTTCACAACATTATTGGATTTAGTTTCTATACTGGGGTGTGATGGTGATGTCCTGGTGTCAACTTGGCCAAGTGATGGTGTCTAGCAAACACTGGCCTGACTGTTGCAAGGATATTTCGTGGCTGGCTGATAAACCAGAAGGCTGGCGTATTAATCATCAATGAGAAAAAAAAAGTTATTCAGCAGGTAAAGGTGGCTCAGCAGGCAGAGTTCTCCCCTGCCGTGCCAGAGACCTGGGTTCAATTCCTGGTGCCTGCCCATGCAAAAAAAAAAAAAAATTATTAATCATGGGTCAGTTGATTGCATCTGAGGCTGGTTACATCTGTGATCAGCTAAGGCACGTGTCCCACAATGAGGCCATCCAATCAGCTGAAGACTTTTAAGGGAGAAGAGAGACCTTTCACTGCTTTTCCAGCCAGCGAGCCTCTCCTGTGGAGTCCGTCCAGACCCTCATGTGAGCCGCCAGCCTCACAGCCTGCCCTGCGCATTCTGGACTCTTCCATCCCCACGGTTGCGTGAGACACTTTTACATTGCATACTACAGACCTCTCCTGTGGGTTCTGTTCCTCTAGAGACCCCTGACCAACTTGGGGTTTGGCTTTACTCAGGGGTCAGCAAAGAACGGCCTATGGGTCAAATCTGGCCTCTCACATGTTTTTGTTAATACGGTTTTCTTGGCTAACAGGCACATTCATGCTTTCAGATGTTTCAGATGTTGTGCTTTTGTGCCACAATGCAGCGTTTAGTTGTGAAGGAGAGCACATTGCCTGCAAGCATGAAAACATGTACCAACTGGCATCTAGCAGAGCCAGCTGACCGTGCCCTCCTGTCCTGGGCGTGGCTTCTCACCATGTGGGCTGTGGTCTCTTCACCAGCAGGTAGAGGGTACTGAGCAGCAAAACACCCTCTAAGAGCAGTCGCTGTTTTTCTGTTTTGTAATGGAAATACTTTAAAAGGCCTAATCTACCACTAATATTTTATTGATCAACCTAAATATTTACTTTATTTATTAAGTAAATACATTTTGAACTTCTCATTCATCTGCTAGTTTTGTGTAATAAAACCTTCTAAAACATTTGCATCATTCTATTGACAATTGGTTCTGAGTCATAAAATATTTTAATAGTTCAGTCTGGTAAATAATTGCTTGGGCATATAATGGCTTATGCTGAGTTGAGAAGTAAAGAATGCTTCTGTCATTTTACTGTCATCCCACTTTCTGAAGAAGTAATGTAGGTAGTGAATTTTTGGACTTTATTTGTAAGGATGTATTTTGGTAAGTGGGTTTTGGAGCAGAATTGATCAGATTTCATATCACTGCAAGATTAGAGGAGAAATACATGTCCTCAGATATTCCATATGGAACATCTTTTATTTTCATGAATTGGCAATTTTCAGAAAGGAAGAACTTGGGCATGATATAATTGAAAAAAAAAAGGCAATTTCTGAAAATGCCATGTCTTTAAATTTCAGTAATACTGATGGTTCATTTCCAAACATGCTTAAGCCAATCTCTGGCTATACTTCTTACTTCCAATTTTTATAAAAATGCATAAGTGATTCTGTTGGTTCTTGTCCTTTAATCTATTGAAATCTTCCAGTTCTCGGTCCTGGGCTGTGTCTTCTTAACGGATACTCACCCAGGTTTTCCTGGTGCCCGTGAATTGAGTGATGTTAAAGTAAACAGGAAGGATCACGGGGAAATGAGCTTGACCTATTCGTTCTCCTTTCTGCCTTTGTGTCTGACCAGAACCGCGGATGTGATAGAAACATAACCCACGCTCCTCACGGGCGGTGGGGGGCATCTGCAGCCACTCTGCTTGTTAGAGCTGCTCTTGGGCTGTGGGGCTGCCCTCGCTGACCGGTGGTCACCGAAGCTGCAGGCTGCAACAGTCAAGTGCTGCCCTCCCAGACTCCAAGGTCACAGGGCTCTACCGTAGTAGACTTCTCACTTGCATCAGCTCCGCGGTTCCTTGCTTTCCTATCTGAGCAGGTTGCTGGTGGGAGGCTAAGCGTCCACCCCAGGATTCTAGCTTGAAGCCTGGGGTTTAGAGAGTTGGTTGGGTTTATATAACTTCCTGGCACACATTCGCCATGTGACATTACATAACTAATTTTCTGCCTGTTCTTTCCAAGCCAGAGCCTTGGCATTGGCTGGGAGTCATCTTGACAATTCGAAGCCACACGGGCGCCTGGGATTTTGTGTGATGAGCACATCAGCTTCTAAGGCTGCTCATCTGTGGACTCATAATCAAGGTTGCAGGAAGACCCTCATATTGCTTGCTCTTGCCCAGGGTTTGCCACTTAAACTTCAAATTTAAGCTGAGATTTTTAATCTCAGCAATTTTTGTACTCAGGGAGAAGGAAATGGTGGACTCCTAAACACGGAACGGTAGAAGGCACCTCATGCACCTTGGAAGTAGTTCGGAGAGGAGGAGATTGGTCTGTGCGTGCAGGACCCTGTGCCCCCATCCTGGGATTTGGCCCCGTGCATTCTGTCAACATTGCAAAAACAGACACTACTTTTGTTTGCCTAATTGGGAAAGTTAGGCGATGCTTTTCTAAGTAATCATTGGAAAAATCATTAGGATAATTAGGATAATCTTTGTTCAAAGAAGCAAATGTAGGAGATGTAATCAGAATCATGCTAGTGGGTTAATGAGGAAATCCTAGGCAAATATTCTCCTTTTCTCTGATTTCCACTCTGATAGTCCTCTTATTTTTCATTGCCTAATAATATGGTTCACTTTGTGTTGACTTGATTTGTTCTTTCTGTTCTGATTGAAATTTAACCCAAGAAAGAGACAGTGTATTCTCACTCGGCTTACAGCATTCCCCAGGGACAGATGCACCCCAGACTGGGGACTGGTTGTCTCTCTTGTTGGTACAACAGCAGCGGATCAGGGAATGCAAGCTTTAAGACGGTCAACTTTTAAATCTCTTCTAACCCATGAATGTGAATATTTATGGAGTTTAAAATAATGACCATAAAGAGCATCTTAATGTTATGTTGTAAATGATACTTGAACTTGACAATAACAAAACCTAAATTACGCAAGAAGTAAAAATACAATGACAGGCAATTTTCTAAAGTCAATGATACAGGCCAGGCCTAAATTGAAGGTTACTCAGATAGGGGGAAGTTGGCAGGGTTGCAGACACTGTGTTTGAGTTTTGTTCCTGTCAGAGAACTCTGAAAGGTGCCAGGCTTAATGGAATTTAGATAAAGACATTCTCATTTCGGCTAAAAGTTGAACATTCCTTCGTGTCTGATTCATCACAGTAATATTGTCAAGTCTGATAGAATTTCAGAAGCACTTCAATATTTTTAACAGTCTCAGTTCCTGAGCAAAGCTGTCCCAGCATCTCAGTCTGGGGTTTGGAGAAATGAGGAGAGTCATAGTCTCTACTGGCAGGTGAACTTGAGAGGTGCCCAATGATGGGAATATCCAGTATAATAACAGCCAAGAGCAAAGTGAAACAGCTGACAGGTACATTGGGTGGTGCCAATGTGTCGGGATTTAAGGAATTCAGAGAATGCCTTCTTTGCTCCAAAATCTCTCCCTGTCCTTAGATTACTCCTGGGAGCGTGTTAGAAATGCAGACTCTCAGATTCCGCCCCACTCCCCCGGAGTCAGAATCAGCATTTAAATCACATTTAGTGTGACTCCTGTGCATGTTGTGTGCTGCTTTTGCCAAAGGCCTGTTCAAGCAAAATGGGCTTCTGGCACCTGCCAAGGTCGTGGGCAGACCTGGAGGATGCCTTCTCAGCAGGCTGAGTCCTCCAGCCAAACTGAGACTTGGATTCACTTTTCAGCAATGTCATTTCCACTAGCAGTTATTTTAGGAGAGAGAAAGAAAATTAAACCTTGTCTATTGCTATAGATGAGGGTGTCTTTGAACTGTCAGAAAGAAGAGTCAATATCTGTTACGGACCAAATCATATCCCCACAGCATCTTAAATAATGGTTAGGTAGAGGCTGAGAATTGCAACAGTAGGAAATTTAGAGGTGAATGTGGCAGAGCTCAGGTCTTTATCATCATAAAAGCTTAGGGAAGGTTACTGACTACATTGGGGGGGGTGGTTAATACATTTTAGGTTCTATAGTAGGTTGGGAGAATTTTGTATCAGGGATGACTTTTAAAATGTGTAGGAGAAGCTATTTTTTTTCCTTCAGTCATTTTCAATACAAAGACACAAAGTTAGAGTCAGCTTAAGTGTATTATGAAAAGCAAACATTGTAAACAGTTTGTGGATGACGGAATCTCATTGGTGGGAAAGTATTCTTGAGAAGGCTGGCAGAGGGACCGGCTAAGAAGTTAGAGCAGCTGTTTGCTGAGGAGTAGCTGAAGAAGAGGTTGCTCCCCGCAAGCATTATGGGTATGCATGAGCCATAGACTTCACGCCAGAGATTATGGAGATGGTGTTTCCTACAAGGTGCCAACGCTACTGATTAATACCATGATCATTTCCTGCCCTCACGTTGCTCAAGAGAAGACAACTAACCACAGGACAAGCCAGCCTGGGGTGTCATAATGAAGGGACACAATACATTTGCATTTTATCAGAAGAAACAAGTCAAAGTGGACGGGAGAATGGAGGTAATTGGAGTGCGGGTTTGTGTGTGCGTGTGTGTATGTGACAGAGAGAAAGGAGGAAACAATTCACCAGATCTAGGAGTAACAAGGTTATTGCTGCCTGGCAGTACTTGGGATATGCCATTTAGAACCTGGCACAGCATTTGTTTCAGTATTTGGCCTTCTTTGGAGTTCTACGACAAGACCTTTCTCGTTTGCTACCCAAGAACTCTTAGTAAATTGGCTTGCAAAAGCACCAGCTGTACTATTCAAATTCTTCTTTTGCTTGAATTCCTTGTTGCCAAGGACTCAGTGGTGTGTTAGTAATATGATTTTTAAATATTTTAATGCTTTGCAAGGTGTTTTATTTTAGCCTGATTGATAAAAACAAAAGTTAGCAAATCACCTCTATACTGTACTCAGTTGATTAATTGATTTGAGGCTTGGCACCTTAAGTTGCCAGTGGAAGTAGTTATTGAGATCAAAGCTGGCCTCGGGCGACATTTAGGTGAGAATCCTGCCGCCTGGGGCTGTAAGTGTCAAAGCTCATGGGTTCTGCGCATGAAAAGCCCTGGCAGTTGCTTCACTTACACGCAGACTTTCTGGTGCTACAACCCACTGAGTTTTCTTAAGGATGGTCTTGACTTCATCTCCATCAACAAAACCTAGCTTTTTTGGTCTAATTTCTGTTGGTCTCAGGTTAATTTTGCTGATTTTTATAAACTAAGAGAAGAAGTCAACCATTTTATTACTGCTGTTATTTTTAATTCCAGATAGCAGAACTGTATTTAAATACCATTGCTTTTATCTTTAAAGGAGCCAGTAAGGTGGAAATTTCAGGCACAGTGAGAGAAAAGCCTTTAGCAAGTTATTTCCTGTTGGGAATGGGGTTTCCTATTCCAAAAGTAGCAAAATGGTGGCTGGACCTGGCCCACAGGCTTTTGTTGTTGGTTTGGCCCTCACAGTTTTTTGTTTTATTCTTAAACATTAATTGCCTATATATGCACTTGGAGATTATGAATAAATGCCTGAAATTCTGACCTCTCTTGTTAAATCAGAAGCGCTAATTTCACTTGATCCACGTTCGCTCCTGTCACAATTCTCCCAGCGCTGAGTGACCTCTGTCCTTTCGGCTGAGTCCGACCCTCTTACCTTGGATGCAATGCTGCTTTTCTCATGTTCTCTACTTTCTTAACACTGGTGTAACCAAGAATGAAGAGTTAACAAATAGTCATGACTGAATCATTATGTAGATGCCTTTTTCCTACTTTCTAGCACATTGTAGAATAGCCAAAAGGAAGTGCCTGAAATTACTGAAGTTCTCTGAGTGGTAACCAAGATGCCTTGATGGTTGATAATGGTTGTGTAACTACATAAACTTTTTCTCATGGTTGTAAAAATCTTCTAACTGGTCCCACTTGTACCCCATTATACTGTTTCACAACTTTGAGTCTTACGATCACAAAGACAACCCCTTAAAGTTTATTAATGAAGGAACTCAGAACTAAACCTCCCCAACTCCCAAGCTACCTTACTCGCTGAAGCTATGTCTAATCAAAATTGGCTTGCCTTTGAGTGACCCATACTCATACTCATCATACTAAATTTCACGCCCATCATCATTTCAAGGCCACCAGTTTCTCCCATGTGTCCTGTGACTGAGTGTGTAATTGATCCGCAAATGCTCGATGGTTAGGTCATCTCTAGCTTTGTCATCTTGAGCCATTCTATCATGATCATAAACCTGCCTCTCCTTGGATCCTGTAAACCTGTCAGAGTTCTTGTAGTGCAGGGAGCCAGAAGTTAGGCCCACAGGCACCTGTTCTCCTTGCCCCCCACCCCCATGAGGGTGTCTTTCTCCTTTGACACCCTGGTGTCTTGGATTGGCTCTTAGGTACATCGGGCAGAGAAGCCCGTGTTTGGTCGGAGTCACTTATGGACGTCTGGGTCTGGGACGCCTGGCCCGGCAGTCTGCGTATGGGCCTGCTCCAGATTTTAAGGAGCAAGTAAAGCTAAAGAATAAATAGCCCCAAACTAAAATTTTATATATCTACCAGCTCATCAGTAATAATTAAAAAGTCTTTTGGATTTAATAAATTGGCAAAGTCTTTAAAAAAAAATCACAGATAAGTCCTTTTATTTCTATCACTGAAATTAACCATTAAATAGAAAGTAGGCAATTTTGTCCATTGAGAAAGATTATCACATTTTGCAGCTGTGCTTTATAGGTCCATTGGAAAGAACCCGTAGTAATAAGAGGAGATGCTGAGTAAGTTATCTTTACAAATTCACTGTAATCCGCTAATAATCCACTGTAACGAAAACCTCCAGAAACTTAAATGTTGAAAATGCTATTTAGCAAAACTAAAATCTGTCAGACTGAAAGGTAGATATTTAACCTTTCTTAGGAATTGAGTATAAAGTCAGGTATAAAGAAAAAATGATAGCCTTTAAGAAGGAGGTTGTAATATTAGTAAGCAAATTATTCTACAAACATAGCTTGTGGTAACGTCTGCCTACCATTAGAGAGGGGTAAATATAGTCCTGTGCCATCGCATAAAGGTGATTTTCCTAGTTAGCATTTATGATAAAAGTTATCACAAAACTAATAAACTTATAACTGTGAATTGTTTAAGTTCTTGTTTCATTGTGGAATTTACTTTTGAAGCAACAAAGTAGATTAAAAAGGATAACCTTGGTTTATGGTAGGCTGAAGTAGAACTGTAAGTATTGCTAGAGAAATTTGAGGCCGTACAGGTGGACAGAAAAGAGAAAAATGCGTATGAATATGCTCGAGAGGTGTGTTGTTTACAAATCACTGACAGTTACAACTCTTAATTCCAAAGGCAAAAGTTTGAGTTTTCTGATCTTAAAATGTGTTTCATATATCTGTGGTGACTTCAGCCATGTGGTTTTCACTGTTCCTTCAATCCAAGAATAAAAAGGCAGGCATCTCTTTGCGGTGTGTGTTTGTGTGTGTGTGTGTATGTGTGTGTGTGTGTGTGTGTGTTGGGGGAGTGATGTGCAGCAAAGAGTTCTATTTTCTGTGACTTTTTTATAGTAAATTTTCTGTAAGTAGATGTTGTCTTTTATCACAAACTTGCAATTCTGGTTTTAAAAGCCTGATCGCACAGCTAGAGGCAGATTTTTTTTTTTAAAACAAGCTGAGTGGCCCACCCCAGGCTGGAAACTCAAGGCCCATTAAACACTTACTCTCTGTTTCTCTCTGGCTTTTTAGCTGGAAGCTGTTAACCAGATCTGCGCCTCCTTCCCCAAGCGCTGACCTGATAGGCATTGACTTTGATAGGCTTTGAAACCAGGATTCCAGCTCAATTTTTGTCCTTTTCTTTCTGTGTTTATCAGTTTCATTTACACCACTTAAGAAAGAAAGTGTTACAGACATTTAACTTCAGGAGGGAGTTTTGGTCTTTTTCTCATCCAGCTAGCAGTTTCTGTAGCAGAATCAGCTAAAGAAATGGAAATGCAGGTCTGTTTCCTCTTTAACCTGCCGTCCTGGGGTTCAGAGAGGCAGGAGGGCCTGGCTTCGCGTGCTTAGGATCTGATGCGTGTAAGAAACTTAGAGAATTTCCTCCCCGTATTTCTCTCTGACTGCCCCACAGATCATTCATTCTCTCCCATTTTTTTTGCTCATAATCTAAGCCTATTTTGTTTAAAAAAAAAAAAAGAACCAAACTCAGATCAGTGTTTTCCACGTCGATCCTAAAAAAAGTCTTGGATTGGCCAGACACATTGATTGAAATTTCTGTTTGAATTGTGAAAATTGGTTTTTCCGTCACTAAAATTCTAGGGAGATTGAGAGGTACGTGGGCAGCATCATAGTTTTCTCTTTCTTATTCTACCATAAATTAGTAGAAATATTGAAAATAAATTTTTAAAATAAGAAAACAGAAACCATCCATAATCTCACACATAGATAAATTTGATACATAGTTTTAAGTATATTTTATATGGGATTGTTATTTTATTTTTAACAAAATTTGAAATCATACTATATGCTTTGGTAGCTTGCTTTTTAAAAATTGACATTTTATCATGAAAAATTTCCTGTACTCTTATGTATTCCTCAAAAACATTTTAAATGCCTGAATAGCACCCCACTTATAGCACAAATGTTGGCCACCTATTTTCAGTCATTTAGGTTGTTTCCAGTGTTTTCCTATTATAAATAGTCCGGTGACAACTTTTTTCCCTAATGATTTCAAATGCCCCTCTCCTTCCTTGGAGTAAATTCCCAGAAGCAGAGTCACTGGAATTGTTCTCACTAAACACCAGTGCCCTCCAGGCTGCCCGCGCCTGGGACCCGGGACCCACTTTTCTTTCCTTCCTGCTGCCTCCTCAGCACAGCTGCGCCCACGGCCCCTTGTTTCTCCACAGTTCAGCAATTTCAGCAAGGCGTTCTCACGGAGAGAGACAGAGAGCAGAGGGATGAAACCAGACACAGATGTCCATAGATGCTAAGAGTGAAGCCCAGAGATGGCCTGGAGCAGCTAAGTGAGGCCCACTTGGCTCTATCAGGAGCCGGGAGAGCCATCTGGAAGGAGAGGCCAGGCGAGAAGGACGCTGCCCTGTGCCTTCCACGTGGCAGAGGCAACCCGCTGCCTTCGGCCTTTCTTCAGAGTCGAGGTGTGTTTCTCTGGATGCCTTAATAAGACATTTTCTCAGCCTTAGAACTATGAACTTGCAACTTAAGGAATCCCCTTTGAAAAGCCATTCTATTTCTGGTATATTGCATTCCTGCAGCTTTAGCAAACCGAAGCAGTGTCTGTAAGGGTTTTACTAAACCACAAGCCTTCTTTCTATGCTAAGCTCCGCTCCACTTCCAGGCCTTCATTTGCTGTTCCTCTTCTCTGAGTGCTGTTCCCAGCCCCAGGCCCCTGCTGCACATGCTCCAGCCATCTCTACCCCTCTTCAGCAGCCTGCCAACACGGGCCTTCTCTGGGCCCATCTCCATGGTCCATGGCTAAGTCAAATCTTCTCATTCTTCACTCTCAGAGCAACCTCCGCATTTCCATTGTGAAACTTAATCAGAAATGATTGTATAGCTATTTGTAAAATAACGTAATACTTGTTTTCCCTACTAGATTGTAAACTTTGGATAGGTGAGATTTGAATGGCTTGCTCCCCCTCCAACCTGTACTGAGTATCCAATTCCTATCAGAGCTCAGCAAATTTATCAAAAGCAAGTGAGTTAGTTTATATGGACAAATGCTCTTTCAGAAACATTGCAACCAATTACATTTCCACCAGCTATTCATAGGTGCATTAGTTTTCCTGAAGCCTTCACCAACTTAATGCAAGAAAAATGGTTTTATTTCCTTTTAATTTACAGTTTCATTAGGATAAAAGTTGACCTTTTAAAGACGTGTATTGATTATTCTTTTGTGAACTGTCCTATATCTTTTTTTATTGGAATACTTATCTTGTATTATAGGATTTGGGGTTGTTTACATGTTAAGAGTACCCATCTTTTGCTAATGCGTTATAGATATGTCCCTGGCTTCTCTGTTATGACTTTAAATTTTGTTTAAGATATTGTTATGATATTTGGGAAGTTTTGATTTTTATTATTCAAACTGTCATTTATTTTATGACTTTTACCTTTATTTTGAAAGAACATTTTATTGTAACAACACACACAAATTGTATAGCAAACATAAAATTTGTCATTTTAACCATCTGTGAAGTGCTCGGTTCAGCGGCATCACATCCACAGTGAGCGCTTCCCTCACCTCCGTCCACCACTGACACTTTCCATCACCCAGACAGACACTCTGCAGCCAGAGTGACAACTCCCCAGCCCC
>PVIY010005792.1:0-16517 GCA_004026745.1 Myrmecophaga tridactyla
GTGGGACCCACAGGCAGAAAAGCACTACATACTGGGCAGGCTAGGAAAGACACAGAGTCCAGACGCTTCATAGGAAAGCCTTTTAACCTGCTGGGTCTCACCCTTACGAAAACTGATGCAGGTGACTCCTCCTGAGAGGAGACCAGTTTGGTCTGGAAAATCTGGCTGGGGTGTATAATAGAACCTTCTAAGGTGGGGGGGGGGGCGGGTACCATATAGGCAGGGCAAGAAATAACTGAAAAATTATGACCTGTTAAACAAAACCTAAGTTAGAGGTCTAGAATAAGCTGAACTGAATGTCAAAGAACAGATAGACAACAAAGTATTCAAACAAAAAAAATCTAGGTAAAAGTGAAAACAATCTCCAGAATAAAATAATTAAGGTAATTAAATGCCTAGATGCCAGCGAAAAATAACAAATTATACTAGGAAAATTGAAGATATGGCCCAGTCAGAAGAACAAACCAACAATTCAAATGAGATACAGGAGTTGAAACAATTAATTCAGAATGTTCAAACAGGCATGGAAAACCTCATCAAAAATCAAATCAATGAATTGAGGGAGGATATAAAGAAGGTAAGGAATGAACAAAAAGAAGAAATCAAGTTTGAAAAAACAAATCACAGAACTTATGGGAATGAAAGGCACAGTAGAAGAGGTGAAAAAAATATAGAAACCTACAATGTTAGATTTCAAGAGGCAGAAGATAGGATTAGTGAACTGGAGGACAGGACTTTTGAAATCCAACAAGCAAAATAAAATATAGGGAAAATACTGGAAAAATATGAGCAGGGACTCAGGGAATTGAATGGCAACATGAAACACATGAATATACATGTTGTGGGTATCCCAGAAGGAGAAGAGAAGGGAAAAGGAGGAAAAAACTAATGGAGGAAATTATCACTGAAAATATCACAACTCTTATGAAAGACTTAAAATTACAGATCCAAGAAGTGCAGTGTATCCCAAACAGAATAGATCCAAATAGATGTACCTCAAGACACTTACTAATCAGAATGTTAGATGTCAAAGAGAAGGAGAGAATTTTGAATGCAGCAAGAGAAAAGCAATCCATCACATACAAGGGAAGCCCAGTAAGACCATGTGTAGTTTTCTCAGCAGAAACCATAGAGGCGAGAAGATAGTGGGATGATATATTTAAGTTACTAAAAGAGAAAAACTACCAAACAAGAATTCTATACCCAGCAAAACTGTCCTTCAAAAGTGAGGGAGAAATTAGAACATTTTCAAAAAAAAAAAACACTGAGAGAATTTATGACCAAGAAACTGGCTCTGCAAGAAATACTAAAGTGAGCACTAGAGATAGATAGAAAAAGCCAGGAGAGAGAAGGTGTGGAGAAGTGTATAGAAATGAAGACTATCAGTAAAGGTAAAAAGAAGGAAAATTAGATCTGACATATAAAATCGAAAGGCAAAGTGGTAGAAGAAAGTACTGCCTATGCATGGATTAAACTCCCCAATCAAAAGACATAGACTAGAAGAAAGATTTAAAAAAACAGGACCTATCTATATGCTGTCTACTGGTAATGCATCTTAGACCCAAGGATAAACATACATTGAAAGGGAAAGGTTGGGAAAAGATACTTCATGCAAATAATCAGAAAAGAGCAAGAGTAGCTATACTAATATCCAACAAATTAGACTTCAATGTAAAACAGTTGAAAGAGACAAAGAAGGACATTATGTGTTGATAAAAGGAACAATTCAACAAGAAGACATAACAATCATAAATATTTATGCACTGAGCCAGAATGCTCCAAAATACATGAGGGAAACACTGAAAAGAGAAATAAACACATCTACCATCATAGTGGGAGACTTCAATTCCCCACTCTCATCAATGGACAGAACATCTAGACAGAGGATCAATAAAGAAACAGAATTTGAATAATACAATAAATGAGCTAGACTTAACAGACATTTACAGAACATTACACCCCACAACAGCAGGATACATCTTTTTCTCAAGTGCTCATGGACCATTCTCAAGGATAGACCATATGCTGGGTCACAAAGCAAGTCTCAATAAATCTAAAGAGATTGAAGTCATATAAAACACTTTCTCAGATCATAAAGGAATGAAGTTGGAAATCAATAGTAGCAGAGGGCCAGAAAATTCACAAATATATGGAAGCTCAACAACACACTCTTAAACAACCAGTGGGTCAAGGAAGAAATTACAAGAGAAATCAGTAAATATCTCGAGGCAAATGAAAATGAAAACACAACATATTGAAATTTATGGGATGCAGCGAAGGCAGTGCTAAGAGGAAAATTTATTGTCCTAAATGCCTATATCAAAAAAAAAGAAAGAGCAGAAATTGAGGAATTAACTGTCTGCTTGGAAGAACTAGAGAAAGAACAGCAAACTAACCCTAAAGCAAGTAAAAGGAAAGAAATAACAAAGATTAGAGCAGAAATAAATGAAATTGAGAACATGAAGAACAATCAGGAAAATCAACAAAACCAAAAGTTAGTTCTATGAGAAAATCAATAAAATTGATGGACCCATAGCAAGGTTGACAAAAAGAAGAAGAGAGAGGATGCAAATAAATAAAATCAGAAATGGAAGAGGAGACATAACCACTGACCCCACAGAAATAAAGGAGGTAATGAAAGGATACTATGAATAACTTTATGCTAATAAACTAGACAATGTGGATGAAATGGACAACTTCTAGAAAGTCATAAACAACCTACATTGACTCAAGAAGAAATGGACTACCTCAACAAACCAATCACAAATAAAGAAATTGAATTAGTTATTAAGAAGCTCCCCAAAAAGAAAAGTCCAGGACCAGATGGTTTCACATGTGAATTCTACCAAACATTCAAGAAAGAATTAATACCAATCCTGCTCAAACTCTTCAAAAAAATTGAGGAGGAGGGAAGACTACCTAACTCATTCATCAAGCCAACATCACCCTCATACCAAAGCCAGACAAAGATATTACAAGAAAAGAAAACTACAAACCAATCTCTGTAATGAATATAGATGCAAAAATCCTCAACGAAATTCTTGCAAATTGAATCCAGCAACACATTAAAAGACTCATACACCGTGGCCAAGTAGGATTCATCCCAGGTATGCAAGGATGGTTCAACATAAGAAAATCAGTTAATTTAATGCACCACATCAACAAATTAAAGCAGAAAAACCACATGATCATCTCGATTGATGCAGAAAAGGCATCTGACAAAATTCAACATCCTTTCCTGTTGAAAACACTTCAAAAGATAGAAATAGAAGGGAATTTCCTCAATATGATAAAAGGAATATGTGAAAAACCCACAGCTAACATCATCCTCAATGGGGAAAAACTGAAAACTTTCCCTCTAAGATCAGGAACAAGACAAGTATGTCCACTATCACCATTGTTATTCAACATTGTATTGGAAGTTCTAGCTAGAGCAATTAGACAAAAAAAGAAATATAAGGCATCAGAATTGGAAAGGAAGAAGTAAAACTCTCATTGTTTGCAGATGATATGATGCTATATGTTGAAAACCCAAAAAAATCCATAGCAAAACTGCTAGAGCTAATAAATGAGTATAGCAAAGTGGCAGGTTACAAGATCAACACTCAAAAATCTGTAGTGTTTCTATATACTAGTAATGAACAATCTGAGGGGGAAATCAAAAAAAAGAATTCCATTTACAATTGCAACCAAAAGAATAAAATATTTAGGAAAAAAATTTAACAAAAGACCTATACCAAAAAAACTACAAGAAATTGCTAAAAGAAATCACAGAAGACTTAAATAAATGGAAGGGCATACTGTGTTCATGGATTGGAAAACTAAATATAGTTAAGATGTCAATTCTACCTAGGATGATTTATAGATTCAATGCAATACCAATTAAAATCCCCAAAACTTACTTTGCAGAAATAGAAGAACCAATAACCAAATTTATCTGGAAGGTCAGGGTGCTTTGAATAGCTAAAAATACCTGAGAAAGAAAAATGAAGTCAGAGGTCTCATGCTACCTGACTTTAAGGCATATTACAAAGCTACAGTGGTCAAAACAGCATGTACTGGCATAGATATACTGACCAGTGGAACTGAATAGAATGTTCAGATATAGACCCTCTCATCTATGGACAATTGATCTTTGATAAGGCAGTCAAGCCAATTCACCTGGGAAAGAACAGTCTCTTCAATAAATGGTGTCTAGAGAACTGGATATCCACATGCAAAAGAATGAAAGAAGATCCATATCTCACATCCTGTACAAAAGTCGACTCAAAATGGATTAAAGATCTAAACATTAAATATAAGACCATAAAACTGCTAGAAAAAGTAGGGAAATATCTTATAAATCTTGTAATAGGAGGCAGTTTCCTAGACCTTACATCCAAAGCACGAGCATTGAAGAAGGAAATAAATAAATGGGAACTCCTCAAAATTAAAAACTTTTGTGCATCAAAGAACTTCATCAGGAAAGTAAAAAGAGCCTACACAATGGAAGACAATATTTGGAAACTATATATCAGATAAAGGTCTAGTAACCAGAACATATAAAGAGATTGTTCAACTCAACAGCAAAAAGACAGACAACCCAATTACAAAATGGACAAAAGACATGAACAGATACTTCTCAGAAGAGGAAATACAAATGGCCAAAAGGCACATAAGAAGATGCTCAACTTCCCTGGCTATTAGGGAAATACAAATCAAAACCACAATGAGATATCATCTCACACCCACCAGAATGGCCATTATCAATAAAACAGAAAATGACAAGTGCTTGAGAGGATGTGGAGAAGATGTACACTTATCCACTGTTGGTGGGAATGTCAAGTGGTACAACCAGTTTGACAGTTCCTCAGGAAGCTAAGTGTAAAATCGTCATATGGCCCAGCAATACAATTGCTAGATATCTTCTCAAAGGACGTAAGGGTAAGGACACAAATGGACATTTACACACCAGTGTTTATAGCAGCATTAATTACAATTGTGAAGAGATGGAAACAGCACAAATGTCCATCAACAGATGAGTCAGTAAACAAGCTGTGGTATATACATACAATGGAATATTATGCAGCTGTAAAACAATAAAATTCTGAAGTATGTAACAACATGGATGAACCTTAAGGACATTATGCTGAGTGAGATTTGCCAGAAACAAAAGAACAAATACTGTATGGTCTCACTAATATGAACTAACATTAGTGAATGAACTTGGAGAATTTCATTTAAGAACAGGGACCATCAGGAGATAGAAATAGGGTAGATATTGGGTAACTGAAGCTAAAGAGATAAAGATTGTACAACAGGACTGATTGTAAACATTCAAAAATGAATAGCACAATACTACCTAACTGTAACACAGTAATGTTAGAACACTGAATGAAGCTGAATGTGAAATGATAGAGGGAGGAAGCCTGGGGGCATAAATGAAATCAGAAGGAAAGATAGACAATAAAGACTGAGATGGTATAATCTAGGAATGCCTAGAGTGTATAATGATAGTGACTGTTCTAGTTTGCTACCTGCCAGAATGTAATATACCAGAAACAGAATGGCTTTTTAAAAGGGGAATTTAATAAGTTGCTAGTTTATAGTTCTAAGGCTGAGAAAATATCCCAAATAAAACAAGTCTATCGAAATGTCCAATCTAAGACATCCAGGGAAAGATATCTTGCTTCAAGAAAGCTGATGAAGTTCACGTTTTTTCTCTCAAGTGAGAAGGCAAATGGTGAACACAGTCAGGGCTTCTCTCTCAGCTGGAATGGCACATGGCAAACATGGCGTCATCTGCTATCTTTCTCTCCTGGCTTCTGGTTTCATGAAGGTCCTCAGGAGGGGTTTTCCTTCTTCATCTCCAAAGGTCACTGGCTCATGGACTCTCTGCTTCATGGTGCTGCAGCATTCTCTGCTCTCTCCAAATCTCCCATTCTCCAAAATGTTTCCTCTTTTATAGGATGCCAGTAAACCAATCAAGACCAACCCAAATGGGTGGAGACATATCTCCCCTAATCCAGCTTAACAACCAGTCTTAATTGGGAGACATCTCCAGGGAGATGATCTAATTACAGATTCAAACATACAGTATTGAATAGGGATTATTCTGCCATTTTACGAAATGGGATTTTGATTAAAACATGGCTTTTCTAGGGTCCATACATCCTTTCAAACCAGCACAGTGACTAAATGCACAAACTTAAAAATGTTTTTGCATGAGGAAGAACAAAGGAATGTCAATACTACAGGGTTTTGAAAATAGATGGTAATTCATATTTCAAAATTTTAACTTATGTGTGAGACTAAAGCAAAAAATGTTTATTTGGTACAAAATTTACATTTTGACTAGTGCATTTCCTAATATAACTTAATTGAACACCATAAGTACATGGAACCTTGCGTAGGGCATGAGATTTTGTAGGTTTGTCCAGAGTGATGGCTCGATAAATCCCAGAGTGATTTGAAAAGTGAATAAAAATGTATTTGCAAAGTCCTCTTGGGGGGATGGTGAGAAAGGGGGACAATTCAACTTCCCCAAGTAGAGAATTCCTGATATTCTCACAAGCAGTGGGGACAGCTAAAGCAATAGGTTGAGCCCTCAATTTTGGGGTTTATTCATATGAAACTTAACCCTGCGAAGGATAGGCTAAGCCTACTTAAAATTAGATCTAAGAGTCACCCCCAGAGAACCTCTTTTGTTGCTCCGATGTGGCCTCTCTCTCTCAGCCAACGTGACAAGCAAACTCACTGCCCTCCCCCTCTCTACATGGGACATGACTACCAAGGGTGTGGACCTTCCTAGCAACATGGGACAGAAATCCTAGAATGAGCTGGGACTCAGCATCAAGAGAATGAGAAAATCTTTACAACCAAAAGGGGGAAGAGTGAAATGAGACAAAATAAAATGCCAATGGCTGAGAGATTCCAAACAGAGTCAAGAGGTTATCTTGGAGGTTATTCTTATGCATTAAATAAATATCACGTTTTTAGTTAAGGCTTAACAGGGAGGCTGGAGGGAAGTGCCTGAAAATATAGAACTGTGTTCCAGTAGCCGTGTTCTTGAAGATGATTGTATAATGATAAAGCTTTTGCAATGTAACTGTGTGATTATGAAAACCTTGTATCTGATGCTCCTTTTATCTACCTTATGGACAGATGAATAAAACAAATGGATTAAAAATAAATAAATAATGGGGGAACAAATATTAAAATAAATTTAGTAGATTGAATTACTGGTGATCAGTGAGGGAGAGGGGGTATGGTATGTACAAATTTTTTTCTTTTGTCTTTTTATTTCTTTTTCTGGATTGATGCAAATGTTCTGAGAGGTGATCATGGTGATGAATATGCAACTATGTGATGATATTGTGAGTTATTGATTATATACCAAGAATGGAATGGGTCATATAGTAAGAATGTTCATGTTTCTATCTTATTATGGTTAAAAAGAAAAAGAAACTCATGGGATTCAATGAAGACAGTGCAGAGAGGGAAAGTTATAGCCCCAAACATGGACATTTAAAAGAACTAAACTCAAATACCAGACTGCACACCTGGAGGAACTAGGAAAAGAAAAGCAAGCTAATCTCAAAGCAAGCAGAAGAAAAGAAATATCCAAGATTAATGCAGAAATCAATGAAATTGAGAATAATAAAAAAGAATTAACAAAATCAAAAGTTGATTCTTGGAAAAGGTAAATAAAATTGACAAACCCTTAGCTAGACTGACAAAGAAAATAGAAGGATGATGCAAGTAAATAAAATCAGAAATTAGAGGGGGAACATTACTACTACTCCACAGAAATAAAAAAGCTCATAAGAGGATACAATGAATGACTGTAGGCCAACAAATTAGACAACATGGAAGTAATGAACAAACTCGTAGAAACACATGAACAACTCGTATGACTCTAGAAATAATAGAATACCTCAATAAACTAGACACAAGTAAATAGATTGAATCAGCCACAAAAAAAAAACCTCCCAACAAAGAAAAACCAAATGACTTCACAGGTGAATTCTACCAACCATTCCAAGAAGAATTAATACCAATTCTGCTCAAACTCTTCCAAAAAATTTCAGGAGGGAACACTAACTCATTCTATGGGGCTGATATAATGCTAATACTAAAGCTAGGTAAAGATGTGACAAGTAAAGAAAATTACAGGCCAATTTCTCTTATGAATACAGATGTAGAAATCCTCAACAAAAAACTTACAAATTGAACTCAATAGCATATTAAAATAATTATACATGATGGATCACTAGGTTTTATTTCAAGTATGCAAGGGCAGTTCAACATAAGCAAATATAATATACCACATTAACAAAACAAAGGGAACAAACCCCATGATCATCCCAATTGATGCAGAAAAGGTATCTGAAATATTTTCAGCACATTTAATGATGAAAACACTTCAAAAATTAGGAATTGAAGGAAACTTTCTCAACATGATAAAGGGCACATAGGAAAAACCCACAGCTAACATTCCACTTAATGGTGAAAGACTGAAAAATTTCCCTCTAAGATCAGGAAAAAAACAAGGATGCCCACTGTCCCCACTGTGATTCAACATTGTACTGGAAATTCTAGCCAGAGCAATTAGGCAAGAAAAAGAAACAACAGGCATCCAAACTGAGAAGGAAGAAATAAAACTTTCATCATTCACAGATAGCAAGATCCTATATTGAAGAACTACCAAAAAAACTACAACAAAGATACTAGAGCTAATAAACAAGTTCAGCAAAATGACAAGATACAAGATCAACATGGAAAAATCAGTGTTTCTGTGCAGTATTAATGAGCAATCTGGGAGGAAATCAAGAAAAAAATGCCATTTACAATAGCAACTAAAAGAATCAAATATCTAGAAGTAAATCTAACCAAGTTTGTAAAGGACTTGTGTGCACAAAACTACAAAAAATTGCCAAAAGAAATCAAAGATCTAAATAAATGAAATAAATTTTGTGTTCATGGATTGAAATACTAAATATTAATATGTCAATTTAACTGATTTATAGATTCAATGCAACCCCATTTAAAATTCTAACAGTCTAATTTGCAGAAATGGAAAAGCCAATTTTATCGTATTTGCTTGGAAGGGTAGGGGGCCCTGAATACCCAAAAACATTTGAAAAAGAAGAAAGAAGTTGGAAGACTCCCACTTCCTGATTTTAAACCACATTCCAAAACTACAGTGGTTAAAACAGCATGGTACTAGCATAAGGATAGCTATATTGATCAACAGAATTCAATTGAGAGTTCAGAAATAAATCCTCACACCTAAGGCCAATTGCTTTTTGACAAGGGGACAAAGTCAACTCAATTGTGAAAGAATAGTCTTTTCAACAAAAGGTTCTGGGAGAACTGAATATTCATATACAAAAGAATGAAAGAGGACCTGTATCTTACACCATATACAAAATTTTACCTGAAATTATCAAAGACCTAAATAAAAGAGACAGGAGTATAAAACTGCTAGAAGAAAATACATGGAAGAATCTTCAGGATCTTTGTGGGTTTTGTTTTAGTTTCATAAATTGTTGGAATGAAATATACCAGAAATTGTTTGGTTTTTATAAAGGGATTTATTAGGTTACAAATTTACAGTTCCAAGACCATGAAAATGTTCAAATTAAGGCATCAACAGTATACCTTTACTCTAGAAAGGCTGATCACTTCTGGGGTTTCTCTGTCACATGGGAAAACACATGGTCATGTCTGCTGGCCCTTTGCTCCCGGGTTTCATTGTTTTTAGCTTCTGATTCCAGTGGCTACCTCTCTGAACTTCTATGGGCTCTCACTTAGCTTGCCTTGGGAAAACTCTGGATTTCCTCTCTTAGCTTAGAATCTCCAAATGTCTGTGTCTTCTTTTCATTTCTCTGCTATCCAGGTCAGTTCTCCAAGCATCTCCAAACGTCTGCATCTGAGCTTCCTGTGGTGGATCTTAGCTCTTTCACTCTCTGTGGGCTCTTTTAAGGACTCCAGTAAGCTAATTAAGACCCAACCTCTGAATGGGCAGGGCCACAACTCCATGGAAATAATCTAATAAAAAATTATGCCCTAAACAGTAGGCCTGCTCCCACAAGTTTGCATTAGGATTAAAAGGGCATGGCTTTTCTGGGGTACATATCAGTTTCAAACAAGCACAAATTTCTTATACTTTATATCCAAAGTACAAGCAATGAAGGAAAAAAGATAAATGGGACCTCCTCAAAGTTAAAACCTTTGTGCATCAAAAGATTTTGCCACAAAGTGAAACGACAACCTACTAAATGACAAAAATATTTGGAAATGAAATATCCAATTTAGTATCTGGAGTATATAAAGTCCTACAACTCAACAATAGAAAGACAAACAATCCAATTTAAAATGGGCAAATGACTTGAATAGACATTTCTTCAAAGAATATATAAAAATGTCTGAAAAGCACATTAAAAATATTTAATGTCACTAGGTGTTATGAAAATACAAATCAAAACCACAATGATGTATCATTTAATATACACTAGAATGGCTATTACTTAAAAAAACCAGAAAATTACAAGTGTTGGAGATGATGTGGAGAAATAGGAGTTGCTGATGGGAATATAAAAGAGTGCTGCTCATCATTTTTGGCAGTTCCTCAGAAAGCTAAATATAGAACTACCGTATGATCCTACAATACCACTATTAGTTATATATCCAGAAGAACTGAAAGCCTGGAGTCAACCAGATATTTACATACCCATGTTCATTCATAGCAGCTTTATTCACAATGCCAAAAGATGGAAGCAATCCAAGTATCTATCAACCAATGAATAAATAAAGTGTGGTAATACATAGAATGGAATATTATCCAGCCATAAAAATAATGAAGTCCTGATACATGTGACATCACAGGTGAACCTTGAGGACATTTTGCCAAGTGAAATAAGCCAGACACAAAGGACAAATATTGTATGATCTCACTGATATGAACAAATTATAATAAGCAAACTCATGGAGTTAGAATCTAGAATATAGGTTACCAGGGGATAGATTAGGGATAGAGAATGGGGAATTGAGCCTTAGTTTGGGCAGAATTTCTATTTAGGTTGATTGTAAAGTTTTGGAAATTGGTGGTGGTGATGATAGCATATTATTGGTAATGTAATTAACAGCACTTGATTATGTATGTGAACGTGGTTAAAAGGGGAAACTTTAGGTCATATGTTACTAGAATAAAAATTGAAAGATAAAATATTGGGCTGGATAACATAGGGAACCCTACTGGAGACAATGGACTATAGTTAATAGTACTAGTATAAGAATGTTCTTTCATGAATTTTAGCAAATGTGTAACACTAACGCACTTAACATACGTGGGAAATGTGGGAAAAATACACCTAATGTAGACTATGGACTATAGTTATTAGTACTATTTTAATACTGTTCATCGATTATAACAAAGGTACCACACTAATGCAAAGCATCAACGGTGAAGAGGTATATGGCACTGTATTTTCACATGATTTTTCTGTAAACCTACTTCTCTATTTAAAAAAAGTTTAATTGGACATATTTCACAGGACTTTGCATTGGGTGCTTAAAATGAGATAATCCATTTAATTGCATCTCACAGTGCCTGGAACATAGAACCTCTCAGTAAATGCTGGCTACTATTGTTAAAAATAGCACAATTATTTTAAAAAAAAGTGTTATTTTAACAAATATTCCACAGCAATGCAAGGTCGATATATGGGAATCCTGTACTTTATGCATGATTTCTCTGTAAATAAGAACTCTCTAGTTTAAAAAAAAAAAAAAGTAAATCTCTTGCAGATCATTTTTTTAATCCATTCTGCCAATCTCTCCTTTTGACTGGGGAGTTTAATCCATTTACATTTAAAGTAACTATTGACAATGTAGGACTTTCTTTTGCCATTTTGCTATTGTGTTTTTAAGTCTCATACCTCCTTTGGCACTCAGTTCTTCCATTAATGCCTACTTCCATATTTATTTGAGTTTTTTTTAATTGTACCATTTTGAGTCTCTTTTCATTTCTTTCTACATATATTTTTCATGTATTATCTTTGTGGTTAACATGGGTTAAATTTTAACCTCCTAAATCTTTAACAGCCAATTTAACTTTGATAACACTCACATACACTGTTCCTATGCCCTACCTCCCCCACCTCTTTTTTGTACTTGTTATAAATATCTTTGTACATAGTATGTCCAAAATCATCAGTTTATCTTACTTTTTGTGCATTTGCATTTAAGCACTAGTGCATTTGCATTTGCCAGCCTCTTTCTCCCACTCCTCCCAGGATGCTGCAAGTGATTCCCTAGACTCTGGGGTTTCAGAGTGGTTGACTCAGATAATTCCTACCACTTCAGTAGTTGTGTTGGTAGAAGTACTGATTCCTGGAACTTCCTATTCTGCCATTTTCTCATAGTCCTCCTCCCATCTTCTCCTACAATCCTCCTCTAGTCTTTTCAATTACATTTAAAGAAATGGGAACATTTTTTATTTCATATTTCATATGAAAAGAAAGTTTTTATATTTACTAGTTCCATCATTATCTGTTTGCATATCCAATTCTCCATTTAATATTTGCTTCCCTTTTGGGTGAAGGACTTCTTACATCTTTCGTAGTGTAGGTCTTCTGTTAAGTTCTTTTCCTGAAAAGTTTTTATTTTGCCTTAAATTTTTTAAGGATATTTTTGCTGGATATAGAATTCTAAGAAGACAGGGTTTTTTGTTTTATTTGTGATTTTTTTTTTAGCACTGATGATGTCATTCAATTATCTTCTGTCTCACGCAATTTCAGAAGAGAAGTCTAAAATAATTCTTATCTGTTCTTCTTGGAGAATGTTTACCCCCTTGAAGCTTATAAGCTTTTCTTATTATTATTGGTTTTCAGCAATTTGATTATTATATGCCTTAGTATGTTTTCCTTTGCATTTATATGGTTTAGGTTTCCATTGAGCTTCTTGGCTTTGTGATATTATACTTTTCATGAAACTTGGAAAAAGTTTAGCCATCAATTCTTCAAATATGACCCTTTCTATCTAAGACTCTAATTATTTGCCTGTTATATCACTTGATATTGTCCTTTGGCTCACTGTATATCTGTTGATATGTTATACATTAAGTTGCTCTTCTTCAAGTTCATTGACTTTTTTTTTCAGTAATGTATAATCTGATGTTAATCTCATACAGTGAAATTTTCACTTCACATTAAGTATTTTTCATCCCTAAAAGTGCCATTTGATTGATTTTCACCTCCTCTATCTTTCTCCACAATGTTCATATTTTCCTTTAAATATCTGCACATAATTATAATAGATATTTTAATATCCTTTCCACTAGTTCCATCATCTGCAATTTCTGAGTATGTTTCTATTGACTGATTTTCTCCTGGTCATGGTCATATGATCATATCTCCTTGTTCTTGAAATGTCCAACAATTATTGATTGATGCTAGAAACTGAGTATTTCCATTTTTCACTTTTGAATTTCATATTCTTCCTTTAAAGAGTTTCAGTCATTTGTGTACCATGAGTTACAATAATAGCTGTTCTGTCACATCTGCTTGATTCTTTCAAGACATGTTTTTTGCTTTGTTATGGCGGTTCTACAGTAACCTTCACTACAGGGATAGGTCAGCTTAACTTCTAAACCATGTTTCCTCCAGTGTCTATGCTGAGATTATCACTGAGAACTCTTTATTCTCTGGCTTAAATTCTCCCTGTCCTGCATGAGCTGTATGATTTTTTCATCTTACCATCCCTCTGTATTCCTTGCCCAACTTTGTGGGCTATTGCTCTGTGTATTGCAACCTAGTATTCAGCAAAAATTCAAGACAATCCCTATTTAGATTTCTGCAGGTCTTTTTTTGCACAACTCCCTCCTTTCTGTAACTCCATCCTGTGACTTGCGGCTACCTCATTCTCCTAAACACTAATGTACATCTCATATTACACAGCAAGGCAGCCAGACTCTGTTTACATTCCTCTTCCTTGTCTGTCATTCAGATATTGCCTCCAAGTGAAAATCTGGCTCACATTTTTGTTTCCCTTCTCTAAGGAATCATTGTCCTTGCTGGTTGTTGTCCAAATATTGAAAACAATTGATTAAATGTATCTTGTCCAATTTTCTAGTAGTTTCCAGTGGGAGGCAAGTCTGGTCCTTATTATTCCATTATGGCTGGAAGTAAAAGTCTGTTTAAAATTTTTCTAAGTGATCAGATAAGGACAGTTTATGTGAACTTGCTATATAAGCAAAATGTGACAGTATTAAATTAAAATCTTGCACAGTGGTATAAAATGGATGCTTTTTGTTATTATTGTTAGATTTCTTCTAATCTTCAATATTATGACAATTTCTATCCTTTGTTAAATAATACTTATTAAATGATAAGGTTCATATTTTATTGTAAAATTAATTAGAAGGGCAATATCATTTGTACTTTATTCTTTCCTAAAAGTTCATATAAATATAAAAACCAAGAATTGTCTTTAAAGAGCTCTAATAACTAAGCCATTGCCACTCTGGTTTGCCAGCATCAAATTCATTTCATAGAAGAATCTTGCAGAAAATGAGAGATGTGCAAGGTATGAGTATAATCCATCTTCAAATTTAATGTAGCTGGCTTTAGTTACCCTTGAAGCATAGTCATTTAGCCATCAAACATTTATTAATTTAGCAAATACTGATAGTCATTTATTTTAGACTACACTTTGAGATGTAACAATGAATAAAATAGTTTCTTCTTTAGGGAGCTTTCATTCTAGCTCTTGAAAAACAGAAATTAGGAGAAGCAGTGAATACTCCACAAAAACATGGGGAAGAGAATCCTCACTCAAATGCAGAAGGAGCGTGGTTAGGGAAATTTTCTTGGAAATAGCATCAAAATGAATATATGAAAAACAAATGGGAATTAACCAGGTACAAGGCAAAGAAAAGTGCTTTCTGTGTACAAAAATAGCCTATATAAATTATTAGAACTGAAGCAATGAGAGGTTTAAGGGAGCTGTAGGTATTTCAATGAGGCTAGAGTTCAGAGTGAATTGAAAATTAGGAATAGGTTGTGGCTAGACCAGAAAATATTTTGAATATCAGGGCTAGGGGGTTTGGATGTGTAACCCAAAAGCAACAATGATCAAGGATTGGAAGCAGATTTGTATCTCTGGAGAAAAAAAATCACCTGTTGTAACATGCAGAATCAAATGAAAGTAAATCAACTCAGAGACATAAACTAAGATAAAAAGCAGTGAGGGCGGATTCAAGAGATATAGGCTGGCAAAATCAACATGAGTTTGTGAAGGATATGAGAGGTGAGGCAGAGTAAAACGTTAAAGATGAACCAGCAAATGTCAAGGTTTCCAGAATAGTAGCACTATTAACAAAAATTAGAAATACAAGGGAAGAATTGGTTTGAGGGATTGTCGAGAGACATGATTTCAATTAACTAACATTTGTCCTTGAAGGCCTTTCAGTACCCAGTAGTCAGTCAAATTCTAAGTACTTGAGCATTAAGACAAAGTATCTGTGGGTTCTGTATCTTCCTTAGTAAAATCATACAGTAAATTTTACTAATTCTAAACCAATATAGCTTGGTGCTCATTCCTTTCAGGGTATGAAAAAAATACTTTTCAAAAAACACAATGTTAAATGATTTTGAGATATGTCTCATATAACTCTACTATTATTCCTTCCTAACTTCTGATTTGAACTGTCAAACAGTGATGGGACAGACAGAAAAGCTAGGTACATTTAAATCAATATACTTCCCTGTCTTACCTGTGCAGATGTGAAGGGAGATTGGCATAGAAACTCTTACCTTCCATATGCAGATGGAGGAAAAGGAGAAAATATGATTTAATCATTCTACAATCATTCTTGTCAAATGGTAAACATGTTAAGTCACCCTATTTTTTTAACTTTTTTTATTGTACAGTATATACACAAAGCAAAGAAAGAAAAAAGCAATAGTTTTCAAAGCACTCTTCAATAAGTAGTTACGGGACAGATACCAGAGTTTGTCATGGGCTACCCTACAATCCTCTCAGACTTTTCCTTCTAGCTGCTCCAGATAAAGGAGACTAGAAGGAATAAATATTTTTTATCATTACGATTGACTTTTTTTTCTTTTCTTGTGAAAAATAACATATATACAAAAAAGCAATAAATTTCAAAGCACAGCACAACAGTTAGTTGTAGAACATATTTCAGAGTTTGACATGGGTTACAATTCCACAATTTTAGGTTTCTACTTCTAGCTGCTCTAAGAAGCTGTCTAAAAGAAATATCAATTTAATGATTCAGCAGTCATATTCATTTGTTAAATCTTATCTTCTCTGTATAACTCCATCATCAACTTTGATTTTTCTATCCCATTCTTTAGGGGTATTTGTGTTATGGCCATTCTAACTTTTTCAGTTGGAAGGGGCTGTCAATAATATGGGGTAGGGAGATGGAACTAGCTGATGTTCTGGACAGGCTGGGTCCTCTGAGTTTCAGGACTAATCTGGTCCAGGGACCCATCTGGATGTTGTAGGTT
>PVIY010005792.1:16617-91934 GCA_004026745.1 Myrmecophaga tridactyla
TGGAAGGGGCTGTCAATAATATGGGGTAGGGAGATGGAACTAGCTGATGTTCTGGACAGGCTGGGTCCTCTGAGTTTCAGGACTAATCTGGTCCAGGGACCCATCTGGATGTTGTAGGTTTCTGGAAAGTTACCCTGGTGCATGGAAACTTTGTAGAATCTTATGTATTGCCCTAGGTGTTCTTTAGGGTTGGCTGGAATGGTTTTGGTTGAGTATCACCCTATTTTTTATGAAGCATTCCTTTTTTTTGTTTTTTCATTTTTTAATTGTTTTGTTTTGTTGCTTTTTTTCTTCTTTCTTCTGTTTTTTTTTTTTAGTTTTTTGTTTTCTCTCCTTTGAAGCTTTCATTTTAATACTGCTCAGAAGCTGCAGCATTTTTACCACCATTGTCAAAGTGTTACATGCATTTGTCCAGTTAAGAATGAGTTTAGGCCTCCAGCATGAGCTGCCAGCCCTGCTGCTGTCAGTACAGGGATTAAATAACTCACTTGGCATCTGAGAAAACTGCAGATCTTAACTTTAGGTCTAGGTTAAGGAATATGAACTGCATGTTCTACGTCCTGAGTTTTATTCTCAGCATTACCGCTGTTTGCTTTATTTATTCATCAAACAAATATTTTCTGATCATCTAAAATGTTCCACACTCTGCTGTAGATGCTGAGAGTATCATGGGAAATTAACATAGAACAAAATTTCTACTGTCATGGAGCGTACATTGTAATTACGGAGACAAGAAACAATAACTTTTAATAAACAAAAAATAAACAAATCAAATGAATAAATCACATAGGTTAGATACTAACCAACACTGTAGGACAAAATTAAGGACCAAAGTTGGTTAGGGGATACGTGTTTGTGGGGAGATGGTGGTATTGAATTTTTTTTTCAAGTTTTACTGACATAGAACTGACAGATGCTAAACAACACGTTTTTAAAGGATACATTTGGTAAGTTTTAGCATATGCATAAACCCACGAAACCATTACCACAATTGAGATAATGAATATATCCATTACACACACGTCTCTTGATGCCCCTTTATACTCCCGCACAGTCACTGATCTGATTTCTGACATATAAGTTAATTAGCATTTCTAGCAATAACACAATTTGAATCACAATAACTATACTCTTTTGCCTGGTCTCTTTCATGCAGCATAATTATTTTGAGGTTCATTCATGTTGTTGCATGTTGTAGGCAGCCCCTAGTATGACCTCCAAGAACCCCACCTCCTGCTACATAAGTCTGTGTAATCCTTCTCCTGGAGCATAGGCTGAATATTGACTTGATTCTAATAGATGGAAACAGCAAAGTGATGGCATTTCACTTCTGAGATTAGGTTATAAAAAGACTATGGCTTTCATACTTTGTGCTCTCTTTTGCTGTCTGTTGGATCTGGGGTAAGTTAGCTGTGACATGAGGCAGCCCCGTGGAGAAGTCCACTTGAGGAGTTATAAAGGTGCAAGTCTGGGGGTAATTTACTATGCTACGAAAGATAAGAATATATATTCATCAATAATTCATTCATTTTTTTCCCTTTATTGTTTCTGTTACTGTATATTTAAAAAAATTTTCTTAGTGGTTTCCTGGTTGCATTACAATTATCATCTTAATTTAAAACAATCTAGTTCAGATGAATACTAATTTAATTTCAATAGTATAGAGAAATTTTGCTCTAATATTACTCTGCTACTTTCCTCTTCCTTTGTGCTATTATCAAATGAATTGCATCTTTATATATTATAACCCCATCAACATAGTTTTATAATTAGTGTCATATGCAATTGTCCATTAAATCAGATAAGAGAAGGAAAGAGTTACAAAACAGCTATATTTATGCTGTCTATTACAATATATATCTTTATATAGCACTCTTTAGTTTATTGGAACTCTTTATTTCTCCATGTGGATTATTTTACTAATATCCTTTAATTTCAGCTTGAAAGAATCCTACTACTATTTCTTGTAGGGCAAGAAATTTTTTTCTTTTAGTAAGAAATTTTTCTCTCTCTCCCCCTCCCCTCTCAATTCTAGGAATATCTTAATTTTACCTTCATCTTTGAAAGGCAGTTTTGCTGATAATAGAATCCTTAATTGACAGTATTTTTAATTCAGTACCTTAAATATGTCATCCCACTGCCTTGTGGCCTCCATTGTTTCTGATAAGAAGTCCTATTAATCTTATTAAGGATCCCTTGGGCACTATGAGTCATTTTTCTTTTGCTGCTTTCAAGATTCATTCTAATAGTTTATTCACTTTTACTACTGAGCAGTATTAAATTGTGACACTATACCACAACTTGTTGAGTCACTTGTTGATCAACATTTGATTTGTTTCCAGGTTTTGACTGTTGAAAATAAAACTGCTAAATACGTTCATATATAAGTCTTTTTATGGGCATATGCTTTTAATTATCTTGGGGAAATACCTAGGAGTACAATAGCTAGGACATATGGTAGGTCTGTGTTTACCTAAGGAAGTGTAAAACGGTGTTCTAGTTCCTCCTAATTCTTACCAGGACTTGGTACATCAATCATCTTAATTTTAGGCATTCTAATAGATGTTTACTAGTATCTAATTGTGATATAAATTTAAATTTCCCTAATATTAATGATGTTCAGCAAATTTTCAGGTGATTTGCCATCCATAGGTCATTTCTGTTGAAGTGTCCAAGTCTTTTGACCATATTTTAACTCAGTTGTTCATTTGTTCATTATTGAATTATGAGAGTTAAACATAAATTACAAATTTTTTAAAAGTTTGAGATATTATTTGCAAATATTTTCCCCTGGTTTGTGGCTCTTATTTTCATTTTCTAACAGTGTCTTTAGAATAGCAGAGGTTCTTAATTTTGATGAAGTCCAATCTATATTTATTTCATCAGTTGTGCTTTTGGTGTTGTATCTAAGAAATCTTTATTTAAGACTAGATCAAAGATTTTCTCCTATACTTTCTTCTTGAAGTTTTATAGTTTTAGGTTTTCCATTTAGAAATATGATACATTTTGCACACACAGTGTACCTGATAAGAGGTATAGATAGTTCATTTCTTATATGGATATCCAAATATTCCAACACAGTTTATTGAAAATAATATTCTGACTCCACTGAAATGTCTAAAACATTTGACAAATACCAGTTGACAGTGTATGTCTAGGTCTGTTTCCTCACTCTCCATGACATTTCCATTGATCTATTGGTCTATCTTGATGCCAATACCAAATTGCTTGATTATTGAAGCTTTATAATATATCTTGAAGTTAAGTATAAATCATTGAAATTTGTTCTTTTTCAAAGTTATTTAGAATATAACATGACTTTGGATTTCCATATGGGTTTTTTATGCAATTTTATTAAGGTCTATTCACATATGTTATAATCATCCAAATCAATGGTTCACAATATGATCATATTGTTGTGCATTCATCACAATTTTTGAACATCTACATTATTCCAAAAAAATAAAGAATAAAATTTAAAATTAAAAAGTTGTGTGCACAGGTGGTTCGGTGGTAGAATGCTCACCTTCCATGTGGGAGACCCAGGCTCAATTCCCGTACCATGCACATAAAAAACTTAGAGTATACCCAAAATATCCCATACCCCTCATTATTTATTTATTCATAGTCTTTATTTTCTTATTCATCTGTCCATACATTGGCTAAAGGGACTTCAACCACGAAGTTTTTATAAGCACATGATCACACTGTGAAAGCTATATAGTTATATAATCATCTTCAAGAATCAAGGCTACTGGATTATGGTTCAACAGTTTCAGGTATTTCCTTCTAGCTATACCCTAAAAACAAAAATGGGAAATCTATGTCATGCATAAGAATAACCTCCAGAATGACCTGTTGACTCTATTTGAAATCTCTCAGCCAATGAAGCTTTATTTTCTTTCATTTCTCCTCTCTCTTTTGATCAAGAAAGCTTTCTCAATCCCACAACGCCAGGGCCAAGCTCATCCTTGGGAGTCATGTCCCATATTGCCAGGGAGATTTACATCCCTAGGAGTCATGCCCATGTAGCAAGGAGGACAATGAATTTACCTGCAGAGTTGACTTAAAGAGGCCACATCTAAGCAACAAAAGAGGTTCTCTGGGGGTAACTTTCAGGCATAATTATAAGTAGACTTAGCTTCTCCTTTGGAAGAATAAGTTTCATAAGGACAAGCTCTGAGATTGAGGGCTTGGCTGATTAAATTGGTAGTCTCCAACACTTGCAATAATATCAGGGATTCCCCAGGTGGGGAAGTTTAATATTTTCACTTTTTCCCCCAGTCCTTCAAGGGGACTTTGCAGATACTTTTTTATTTTCTGTCCATATTATTCAGGGACATATTGGGGCATCACACTAATCAACAACCTAATTAAGGCTCCATGTTCAAATAAACTGACCATATAAGATAAATTAGATAGTGTGCAATAGAAAATATAAATTTTGTACCAAATAAACATCTCTTCCTTTGGACTCACACAGAAGTTGAAGTTTTATAACACAGCCAATATCATCCTTTACCCTTTAGTCTGATATGCCTTAGTCCTAACTAGATCAGCTTCATTCATATCTCTAATTGAAGTCTGATCTCTTTTTCAGCTTTTTAAATAGTTGCTGTATGGGGTAATGCTGACTTTCATAGCTGCAGAACTCTAGCTCTGAGTCTCAGGTGTCACACAGATATCCAAAGTTCCAGGGGACATCTAGGTTACACACAAAGAGCTCAGCATCTCAGGATTTAGAAATAACAGTTACAACTCAGAAATAGATGTGACTGCTGTTTTAAAAGTTTGCAATCTAGGAACCTTTACAATAAGCCCTCACCTGATAACCTATGCTCTTGAATTCAATCTCAGAGTTTGTACATTACAGTTAGTCTATACTAGTGAGGCATTATAATATTTCTCTTTTCATTTCTGGCTTATTTCACTCAACATAATGTCCTCAAGGTTCATTCATCTATTTGCATGCCTCACAACTTCATTCCTTTTTGCAGCTTCTCAATATTCCATTGTATGTAAATGCCACAGCTTGCCTTTCAATTCATCAGTCAATGTACTCTTAGGCCACCTCCATCCACTGCAAATTGTGAATACTGCCACCATAAACACCAGTGTGCAAATGTCCATCCATGTCCCTGCTTTCAGTTCTTCCAAGTATATATGTAATAATGGGGTTGCAGGACCATATGGCAACCCTATACTTAGCCTCCTGTGGAACACCACACTGCCCTCCAGAGGGACTGCTCCATTATACTTCCCTACCAGCAGTGAATAGGTACATCTCACTCTCCATATTTTCACCAGCACTTGTATCTTTCTTTTTATATTTTAAACAATTTTAGTCACATATCATACAATCCATCCTAAGTAAGTAATCAATGGTTCCTGGTATAAACATATAGTTAAGCATTCATCACCAAAATCTATATGAGGATATTTCCATTTCTTCTGCACAAAAAAGAAGAAGGAAAAATGAATAAAAATAAATAAAATTAAAAGAAACACCACCAAGAATTCCTACCTCTCCCTTATATCCCCCCAATTGACATTTAGCTTTTGTATATTGCCTCTGTTACATTTAATGGAAGCATATTACAATGTTGCTGTTAACTATAGACCCTAGTTTGCATTAATTGTATTTTTCCATATACTGTTCCATTTTCAACACCTTGCAATGTTGGCATTCATTTGTTCTCCCTTATGTAAAAACATTCTTGTATTTGTACATTTAATAACCATCATTGTCCACTTTAAGTTTTGCTAAGTTATACAGTCCCAGTCTTTATCTTCTATCTTTCCTTCTGGTGTCATACATACCCCTTGCTTTCCTCTTTCAACCATACTCACACTTAGCTTTGTGTATACATATGATATTGTCTACCATCAGATAATATTGTGCTATCCATATCTAGATCTTTACAATCAATTCTGTTGAACGTTCTGTACTCCTTCAGCATCAAATGCTCAATCTCTACCCTCTTTCTATCTTCTGATAACTTGTGTTCTCAACTTTAACTCCAAAGTTCACTCATGAATGTTCGTTCATATTAGTGAGACCATACAATATTTGTCCTTTTGTTTCTGGCTAATTTCACTCTACATAATGTCCTCAAGTTTCAGCCACGTTGCTTGTGTCGTGATTTTATTCTGTACCCTTACTGATAGTCTTCATTTTTGTATTTTTCTCTAAACCTCTCTCTCCTGTCTTTTCCTATCTGCCTTTAGTGTTCTCTTTAGTGTCTCTTGTAGAGCAGGTCTCTTGTTTACAAGATGTCTCAGTGTCTGTTTGTCAGAATGTCTTCTAAACTCTCCCTCATTTTTGAAGGATAGTTTTGTCAGATATATAATTCTTGGTAGGCAGTCTTTCTCTTTCAGTATCTTAAATAGATTATACCATTGCCTTCCCACCTCCATGGCTTTTGCTGAGAAATCCACACATAGTCTTATCGAACTTACATTGTATGTGATGAATCACTTTTCTCTTGCTGAATTCTCTATTTGTCTTTGATATTTCAGAATTCTCTCTTTGTCTTTGATATTTGACAACCTGCTTAGGAAGTGTCTTGATATAGATCTATTTGCATCTATTCTGTTTGAGGTATGCTGTGCTTCTAGGATCTGAAATTGTATGTCTTTCATAGGAGATGGGAAATTTTCAGTGATTATTTCCTCCATTATTCTTTCTGCCCCTTTTGTCTTCTCTTCTCCTTCTGGGTCACCTGTTACACATATATTCATGTACTTCATGTTATCAATCAATTCCTTGAGCCCTTCTTCATATTTTTCCATTCTTTTCCCTATCTATCCTTTTGTGTGTAGGATTTTAGATGTCCTGTCCTCTAATTCACTAATGCTTTCTTCTGCCTAAGTCTCCATTGTGTTTTTATCTCTTGTATTGTGCATGCCTTTCATTCCTATATGGTCTGCCATTTTTTTCAAGCTTTTAAGTTCTTCTTTATGGTTGCCCAATGTCTTTTTTTATGTCCTTCATCTATTTAGCTATATCTTCCCTCACTCAATTTGATTTTTATTTGATTCAGTATGTTTGAACATCTTTAATTAGTAGTTTCAATTCCTGTATCTCATTTGAAGTGTTAGTTTATTGCTTTGATGGGCCATATCATCTTTTTTCTTTGTATGACTTGTAATTTTGTTGATATCTCAACATCTGATTTCCTTGATTAGTTTATTCTGGGGGTGGTTTTCACTCTTTTACCTAGGGTTTTCTTGTTGGTCAGCACTGTTTTCTATTTGTCCTTTGGTATTCAGTTCAACTTATTCTAGACCTCTAGCACAGCTAGAGTTAAATTGATAAGAATTTTTTGGCTCTTGTTTTTATGGTTCTTGTCCTGCCTATATAGAACCATTTTTTAAAGGAGGATCTTTCCAGATATGATCGACCCTGGTCAGATTTTCCAAGACAAGACAGGTCCAGTTCTCAGGAGGAAGGTATAATCAGTATCAAATTTCACTGAGGATGAGACCCAGCAGGTTGTCACACTTTCCTGTGAAGCCTCATGACTTTGTGCTATTCCTATTCTGCCCAGCAGGTAGTGCTTGTCAGCCATATTCCCCACCAGCATAAAATGATAGGGTGCCTTTAATTCTCAGCAGACCCTGTCCCTGCCAAGGGTGTGGTTCAGACACAGGCTGGGGTAGAATGTAAGTTTATGCTTTCTGTTTTCCAGCCCCTGGGGGCTGAATTCTCTGAATGAGGGTAGCCGCCTTGAGCTGAGCCGGCCTCCTGGTTTTTTTTTGTTTTTTTTTTTTTGGTTTTTGGTTTTTGTGGGAGATACACACTTTAGGAAATTATTTGCCTCATTGACTAGATACTTTGTCTCTCAGACCTATCTTAACTCTGCACTTGCCTGGATCAGTGCTGGCAGTTGAAAATGCCTGAGGTTTTATCTAACAAGTTACTTAGAATAGTTAAAAATAAATAAATGAGGGTGCATGGGTTGTTCAATAGTAGAATGCTTGCCTACCATGTAGGAGACCTGGATTCAGTTCTCAGCCCATGCAAAATAAATAAAAATAGAAAAAAGGAAAAATTAAATCCTTTCATAGTCAATCCCCAGTCCCCAAGATTTGCCAGTCAAGATCCTGAGCTGGTACCCTGCTCTATGTGCCTCCTTCCTTGGGGCATAGCCCTTTTCCGGTATTCTGAACTTGGCCAACTCCAAAAGCTTCTGTTTTTTTTTTCCCATGAGCCATGCCTCTATCTGCCATGAGAGACCACAGTGTTACTACATGGGTTTATTATGATCAGAACTTGTATTCATCAGTCCAAATGTCTTCATTGAAACCACAGTTGGAGCTTGAGCTACTTCCTTTTCTCCTAGTAGAGATTGTTTCTTTTTCCCACAGGGAAGTGTCTCCTATACAGCCTGCTATGCCAGTGGGGGGAGAGGTGCCAGCCTCCACAGTTTGGGGGCCTTACTTACAGTTCTGCACTGTGATCTTGCCCCTTCCACCCTTTCCAGACTTATGTATGATGTGTGTCCAGTCATAGATGTCCCCTTAACAATTATTCCAGATAATTTCTGGAAGGACCAACTACGTTCCATACCTCCCTATGCTGACATCTTTCCCCTAAGCCCTCACCATATGAATTATAGAATCAATTTGTTTATTGCTAGGGAAAAAAAAGAGCCTTGTGGTTTTTTAATTGGGTACCATTTCATCTATCACTCAGATTGATGAGAATTGACATTTTAACAATGTTGTTTTCAATCTATGAATATGGCCTATCGCTGCATTTATTTAGATCTTGCTAAAAGTTCTCAGCAATGTTTTGTGCTTTTTAACGTACAGATCTTGAACATTTTGGGCAGATTTATCTGAGCAGTGTTTGATGTTCTTCTAAACGGTACTTTTATTTCAATTTCTGATCTTTCATTAATAGAGTATAGAAATACCCATGAGTTTTGTATGTTGAACTGGTATACTGCAATTTATTAAATTCTTAGTTGGGTTTTTTACAGATTCCATAGGATTTTCTACACAGATAATTTATCATTTACAAGTACACAATTTTAATTCTTCCTTCTTGGGCTCAGTGCATTTTTTCTCACATTATTGCAATGGCTAAAATCTTCTATGCAGTACTGATAGAAATAGTAAGAGCAAACATTCTTGTCATATTCATAATCTTAAGAAGAAAGCATTTTATCTTTCAACATTAGGTACAATTTTAGTTGTAGTTTTTCAAGATGTCTTTAATAGACTGAGGAAATTCCCTTCTGTATTTGGTCCATGGAGAATTTGTATTGGGAATTGGTGTTGGACTTTTGAAAATGATTTTTCTACGTCTATAAAAATGATAATATGGGCACTTGAAGGGGCAAGATGGTGGCTTAGTGAGGTATAGAATTTAGTTTGTCCTCCAGAGCAGCTAGTAAATAGTCAGGAACTGTACAGAACAAGTGCTGGGGCTACATCAGTGACTGCACACACAGCATACACCAGTCTAGACAAGTTGGATGGACTGAGAGCCCGAACAGAGCTATAAGTCCCCCAATCCACAGAGGCCAGAACCCTCCCCCATCAACATGGCGGGATGATTCCCCAAGGGGAAAGAAAGCAGACTTTACTAGCAGCAAGGGCTTAGCTCAAACACGCTCCAGTTGCAGAATTAATTAACAAATTCTGACTATTAAAAAATAGGCTCCCAACACAGATAAAACTGGAATAAGCACTAACGGTACTTGGAATCTTTTGTCCCAGCAGGGAGGGGGTGGAGCTGATGGGGAAAAAACAACAACAACAGAGGCTCTTTGAGTCAGCACAAAATACTGGAAAAGGGCTTGTCCCTAAAAACAGGGGGGCACATAGAATCTGGAGATACATAGAGTCACGTACCAACATACATGCTTGATTGACAAACCTAAGGAACAGGGTCATGCTCTGAAAAGTTTTTTTGTTTGTTTGGTTTTTTCTGTTTTTTCCCCCCACCTACTTAGCTCATTAGATAGAACTGGAAGCCTTCTCAGGCTCCAGCACTGCCCTAGGCAAGGGTAGAATTAAGTTTGTCTGAGAGACAAAGTAACTAGCCAGTTGAAAGGAGTTGATTCCCTAAAGGCTGTACCTTCCCTAAGAAAAGGGTAGGGCCCAGCTCAATTGGAATAGCTATCTCCAGGAATTCAGGCCCCAGGGTCTGGAAAACTGAAGCAATTAATGCCAACCTACAACCTCACCTCTGTCTCAACTACACTCCCAGCAATGAGAGTCTGCTGAAATTAAAGGCACCACATCACTTTATGCTGGTGGGAAGCCACAGGCAGACAAGCACCACATGCTTGGCAGGAGAGGAGAAGCACAGAGTCTATAGGCTTCATAAGGAAGTCCATAATCCTACTGGGTCTCACCATCAGGGAAAACTGATGCAGGTGACCCTTTCCTCCTAAGAGGAGGCCAGTCCAGTCTGGGAAAATCTGACTGGGGTCTATAATATCTGAGAAGACTCTAATCAAAAAATAAAAGGCCATATAAGCAGGGTAAGAAACAGAAAAACAAGAACTGAAAAATTCTGATCAGTTAAACAGAGCCTACACTAAAAGTCCAGAATAAGTTGAACTGAATGTCAAAGAACAGATAGAAAACAAATGCATCCAGCAAGAAAACCCTAGTTAAAAGAATTAAAACAATGTCCAGAATAAACTAATTATGGAAATCAAATGCCTAGACACCAGCAAAAAATAAGAAGGTCATACAAGGAAAATCAAAGATATGGCCCAGTCATAGGAACAAAACAGTAATTCAAATGAGATACAGGAGTTGAAACAACTAATTCAGTATATTCTAACAGACATGGAAAATGACATCAAAAATCAAATTAACAGGGAGGGCCTTGGTGGCTCAGTGGCAGAGTTCTCACCTGCTATGCCGGAGACCCAGGTTTGATTCCCAGTGCCTGCCCATGTTTAAAAAAAAAATCAAACTAACAAGTTGAGGGAGGATATAAAAAAAAGGATTGGATGAACAAAAAGAAGGAATTGAAAGTTTGAAAAGACAAATCACAGAATTGATGGAAATGAAAGGCACAGTAGAACAGATGAAAAAAAAAGGGGGGGAACCTACAATGATAGATCTGAAGTGGTAGAAGAAAGGATTAGTGAACTAGGTGACTGGACATCTGAAATCTGACACACAGAAGAAAATATAGGGAAAAGAATGGAAAAATATGAGAAAGAGCTCAGGGAATTGAATGACAACATGAAACATATGAATGTATGTGTTGTGGGTGTCCCAGAGGAGAAAAGGAGGGAAAAAGAGGAGAAAAATCTTTGGAGGAAATAATCACTGAAGATTCCCATCTCTTATGAAAGATATGAAATTACAATTCCAAGAAGTGCAGCATACCTCTAACAAAATAGATCCAAATAAACAAACTCCAAGGTACTTACTAACCAAACTGTCAGATGTCAAAGAGAAAGAGAGAATTTTGAAAGCAGCAAGAGAAGAGCAATCCATCACATACAAGGGAAGTCCAATAAGACCATGTGTGGATTTCTCAGCAGAAACCACGGAGGCAAGGGGGCAGTGGTATGATATATTTAAGATTCTAAAAGAGAAAAACTGCCAACTAAAAATTCTATATCTGACAAAATTATCCTTCAAAACTGAGGGGGAGATTAAAATATATTCAGACAAACAATCACTGAGAGAAGTTATGACCAAGAGACTGACTCTGTAAGAAATACTAAAGGGTGCACTACAGGCAGTTAGGAAAAAGCAAGAGAGAGAGGTGTGGAGAAGAGTGTAGAAATGAAGACTATCAGTAAAGGTAAAAAGAGAAAAAAAATAGATATGACATATAAAATCCAAAAGGCAAAATGATAGAAGAAAGTACTCCCTTTACAGTAATAACACTAGATGTTAATGGATTAAATTCCTCAATCAAAAGATATAGACTGGCAGAATGGATTAAAAGACAGGACCCATCAATATGTTGTCTATAGGAGACTCCTTTTAGACTCAAAGAGAAAAATAGGTTGAAAATGAAAGATTGAGAAAAGATATCTCATGCAAACAACAATCAGAAAAGAGCAGGAGTACCTATACTAGTATCTGAGAAATTAGACTTCAAATGTAAAATAATTAAAAGGAACAAAGAAGGACACTATGTATGAATAAAAAGAACAATTCAATAAGAAGATATAACAATCATAAATATTTATCCACCATGCCAGAGTGCTCCAAAATACATGAGGCAAACACTGACAACACTAAAGGGAGAAATAGACACCTCTACCGTAATGTTTGAAGACTTCAATTCTCCACCCTCATCAATGGATAGAATATCTAGACAGAGGATCAACAAAGAAACAGAGAATTTGAATAACACAATAAATGAACTAGACTTAACAGATATTTACAGAACATTACACTCCACAACAGTAGAATATACATTTTTCTCAAGTGCTCATAGATCATTCTTAAGAATAGAAAATGTGCTGAGTCACAAAGCAACTCTCAATAACTTTTAAAAGACTGAAGTCATACAAAACACTTTCTAGGATCATAATGGAATGAAGTTTGAAATTGATAAAAGGAAGAGGGCCAGAAAATTCACAAATATATAGAAGCTAAGCAACACGCTCTTAAACAACCAGTGGGTCAAGGAAGAAATTACAAGAGAAATCAGTAAATAAATATCTTGAGGCAAATGAAAACACAACATATCAAAATTTATGGAGTGCAGCAAAGGCAGTGCTGAGAGGAATTTATTGCATTTAATGACAATATTAAGAAAGAAGAAACAGCAAAAATTGAGGAATTAACTGTTCACTTGGAAGAACTAGAGAAGGAAGAGCAAATTAACCCCAAAGTAAACAAAAGGAAAGAAATATCAAAGATTAGAGCAGAAATAAATGAAATTGAGATGATGAAAACAATCAACAAAAGCAGAAGTTGATTCTTTGTGAAAATCAATAAAATTAATGGACGTTTAGCCAGATTGACAAAAAGAAAAAGAGAAGAGATGCAATAAATAAAACCAGAAATGGAAGAGGAGACATAACCACTGGGTCCACAGAAATAAAGGAGGTAATGAGTGGATACTATGAGCAACTATGTGCTAATAAACTAGACAACATAGATGAAATGGACACCTTCCTAGAAAGGCATTTTTCTAGTTTGCTAGCTGCTGGAATGTGATATACCAGAAATGGAACAACTTTTAAAAGGGGGAATTTATTAAGTTGCAAGTTTACAGTTCTAGCCTGTGAAAACATCCTGATTAAAACAAGTCTATAAAAATGTCCAAACTAAAGCGCCAGCAAGAGGATACCTTCACTTTAGAAAGGCCAATGAAGTTCAGGAAAGGTGCTTAACTGAAAAGGCACATGGCAGACATGGCAATGTCTGCTATCTTTCTGTCTAGGCTTCTCGTTTCATGCAGCTTCCCACAGGGGCATTCTCCAAAAGTCTCTAGCTGCCTGGGCTCTCATGGTTCTCATGGTGTGTGCTCTCTCTCTCTCAAATGTTACCTTTTTTTTTTTTTTTTTTTTAAAGATTCCACTAAACGAATAAGACCTCCTGCAATGGAAGCCATCTAATCAAAAGTTACTACCCACAATTGGATGGGTCACATCTCGATGGAAACAATCAAAAGGTTCCCAGCCAGCAATATTAAATGAGCGTTAAAGGACATGTCTTTTCTGGGGTCCACCATGGTTTCAAATCTGCACAGGCATGGACAACCAACATTGACTCAAGAAGAAATAGATGATGTCAACAAACCAATCACAAGTAAAGAAATTGAATCAGCCAGCAAGAAGTGCTGAAAAAAAGAAGTCAAGGAACAGATGGCTTCACATATGAATTCTACCAAGTATTCAAGAAGTAAGTGTATCAATCCTGCTCAAACTCTCCAAAAAATTGAAGAGGAGGGAAAGCTATCTAACTCATTTTATGAAGCCAACATCACCTTCATACCAAAGCCAGACAAAGATACTAAAAGAAAAGAAAATCACAGCTCAATCTCTCTAATGAATATAGATGCAAAAATCCTCAACAAAATACTTGCAAATCAAATCCAGCAGCACGTTAAAAGAATAATATACCATGACCAAGTGGGATTTATTCCAGGTATGTAAGGAAGGTTCAACATAAGAAAATCAATTAATATAATACACCATATCAGCAAATCAAAACAGAAAAACCACATGATCATCTTGATTGATGCAGAAAAGGCATTTGACAAAATTCAACATCCTTTCTTGATGAAAACAGTTCAAAGATAGGAATAGAAGGGAACCTCCTCAACGTGATTAAGAGAAACCCACAGCTGACATCATCCTCAATGGAGAAAGACTGAAAACTTTCCCCCTAAGATCAGGAACAAGACAAGGATGCCCACTGTCACCATTGTTATTCAACATTGTGATGGAAGTTCTAGCCACAGCAATTAGACCAGAAAAGGAAATAAAATGTATCCATATTGGAAAGGAAGAAGTAAAACTCTCCCTGTTTGCAGATGATATGATACTGTATGTCAAAAATCATGAAAAATCCACAGCAAAGCTACCAGAGCTAATATATGAGTACAACAAAATGGTAGGGTACAAGATCAACACCCCAAAATCAGTAGTGTTTTTGTACACTAGTCATGAGCAATCTGAGGAGGAACTCAAGAAAAAATTTCCATTTACAATAGCAACCAAAAGAATCAAGTATTTAGGAATAAATTTAAGGATACAAAAGACCTATACACAGAAAATTGCTAAAAGAAATTATGGAAACCCTAAATAAATGGAAAGCATACCATGTTCATGGATTGGAAGACTAAATATAGTTAAGATGTTAATTCTACCAAAATTGATTTATAGATTCAATGCAATAGCAATTAAAATCCAAAAAAAACTTTGCAGAAATAGAAAAACCAATAACCAAATTGCAAGGTATCCCAAATAGCTAAAAATATCTTGAGAAAGAAAAGTGAAATGGGAGTCTCACACTACCTGACTTTGAAGTATATTATGAAGCTACAGTGGTCAAAACAGAATGGTACTGGCATAAAGATAGTTATTCTGACTAATGGAATCAAACAGAGTGCTCAGATATAGACCCTCTCATCTATGGACACTTGATTTTTAATAAGGCATTCAAGGCAACTCACCTGAGACAGGGCCGCCTCTTCAATAAATGGTGCTTGGAGAACTGGATATCCATACGCAAAAGAATGAAAGAGGAACTATATGTCACCCTACACAAAAGTTAACTCAAAATGGATCAAAGACCTAAGAATTAGAGCTAAGACCAAGTTATCAGGAGATAGAAATATATAGATACTTGGGCATTTGGTGCTGAAGGAATGCATATTGTGCAACAGCACTGAATGTAAAAATTCAGAAATAGATAGCACCATACTACCTGAGTGTAGCACGGTAATTATAAGTACACTGAATGCAGCTGAATATGAGTATGATAGAGGGAGAAAGGCTGGGGGTGTATATGAAATCAGAAGGAAAGATAGAGGATGGAGACTGAGATGTATGATTTAGGAATGCCTAGTGTATACAATGGTGGTGATTAAATGTACAAATTAAAACATGTTTTTGCATGAGGGAGAACGAATGTCAATATTGCAGGTGTTGAAAATAGATGGTATATGTGAAAAAGTACAATCAATGTAAGCTAGGGTTTATTGTCATTGGTAACATTATAATATGCTTCCACTGAATATAACAAAGACAGTATGCCAAAACTAAATGTCAACATGGAGGGGAATGGGGAAAGGGGTATGTATTCTTTGTGGAAGAAAAGGAAATGTCTTCAGATAGAGTATGGTGATGAAGGCATGTCTAAACACTTAGGCTGGACTGTATGATTTAAAACTGTTTAAAAATAAACAGAAATAAATGCTAGAGAAAGTGTGGAGAAAGAGATGTACCTATTCACTGTTGGTACAGGAGTGAGAGGTGCAGCTCCTAGGAGGGCACTGTGGTGATTCCACAGGAGGCTGGGGTGGGTTTAAACCCCATTGTTCAGCACATACCTGGAGGAACTGAGTGTGAGGACATGAATGGACATTCACACATTGGTGTTTCTGGTGGCAGTGTTTCTGATCAATAATGCATGTATGTGGCCCATGGGTACAACTGAGGAATGGAAGGGGGAACTATGGTGTATACATACAATAGACTACTGAATGGCCACAAGTAGGAATGAAATTGTGAGGCATGTAACTAGGTGAATGAAACTTAAGAGTTGTATGTTGAATGAAATACCAGGAACAAAAAGAGAAATATTATCATGCCTCAATTAAATGGACTAACTATAACATAAAATTTGGTGAATTAAAGTCAAGAACAAGAGGCTCTTGACTTATCACATTGGGGCTTATTGTGAAGGGTCCTAGATTGTAAACTGTTACAGCAGTCACATATATTCAGGAGGTGTAGCTGTTAAAATTCTAAATTCTGAGATACAGAGCTATTTGTATATAACATGGTCTTTTCTAGACATCAGGTATTTATGTGACACCTGAGACAACTTCATAGCTATGAAGCTATGAAAGTCAGTAGTATCCCATACAGAGCTGTTTAAAAAGTTGAAAAAGTGATCGGAAATCGAGTAGAGACATGAATGAAGCTGATCTGGATAAGACTAAGGTGTATCAGAAGACTGGGTAAAAGATGATATCGTCCATATTTTAAAATTTCAATGTCTGTATGAGACCAAAGGGAGAGAGATTTATTTGGTACAGAATTTATATTTTGGGTAGTGCATCTCCTAATTTAACTTGTATGATCAGTTTAGTTGAACACCACAAGTACATGGAATCATGAATAGGGCATGAGATTTTGTTGGTTTGTCCAGGATAGTGTAATGCCCCCAATAAATTCCAGAATGATTTGGACAGTGAATAAAGAAGTATTTGCCAAGTCCCCTTGAGGGAATGGGGAGAAAGAAGGAAATATTCAACTTTCCCATTTGGAGAATTTTTGATATTGTCACAAGCAGTAGTGACAACTAAATCATTAGGCTGAGCTCCTAGGAGGGCACTGTGGTGATTCCACAGGAGGCTGGGGTGAGTTTAAACCCCATTGTTCAGCACATACCTGGAGGAACTGAGGTTCACCCCTATGACACTTATTCCTGCAAAGGAAAGGCTAAGCCTATCAAAATTAGGCCTAAGAGTCACCCCCAGAGAAACCTCTTTTGTTGCTCATATGTGGCCTCTCTTTCTAAGCCAGCTTAGCATGTGAACTCACTGCCCTCCCTCCTATGTGGGACATAACTCCCAGGAAAGCTCTGTGTAGCTCTCCCTGGCAATGTGGGACAGAAACCCTGGGATAAACCAGGACGTGGTATTGACAGATTAAGAAAGCCTTCTTGACCAAAAGGTCAAAAGAGGGGGAAGAGAGAAATGAGACAAAATAAAGTTTCAGTGGCTGAGATATTTCAAACAGAATTAAGAGGTTATCCTAGAGGTTATTTGTATGCATTATATAGATATCCCTTTTTAGTTTATTGTGTATTGGAGTGGCTAGAGGGAAGTACCTGGAACTGTTGAGCTGTGTTCCAGTAGCCTAGATTCTTGAAGATGATTTATAAAGATATAGCATTTACAATGTAACTGTGTGATTGTGAAAACCTTGTGTCTGATACTCCTTATATCCAGGGTATGAACAGATGTGTAAAAAATATAGGTAAATAAATAATAGGGGGGACAAAGGGTAAACTAAATCGGGTAGATGGAAACACTAGTGGTCAATGAGAGGGAGGGGTAAGGTGTATGGTATGTATGAGTTTTTCTTTTTTCTTTTTCTGGGGTGGTGTAAATGTTCTAAAAAATTATCATGGTGATGAATACACAACTATGCGATGATACTATGGTCCATTGATTGTACACCATGTATAGAATGTGTGTGTGAAGATTTCTCAATTAAAAAAAATGATTCTTTTGTATAATAATATTTTAAATCACAGACATTTTCTTTTAATGCAGTTTTATTGAGGTATATTCATTCACACACCATATAATCCATCCAAAGTATATGATCAATGGCTCACAGTATCATCACATAGTTGTGCATTCATCACCACAATCAATTTTAGAATATTTTCATTACTCCAAAAGACAAAAACTAAAAATTTCATACCCTTTATGCTCCCCTATTATTACCCCAGCATTGGTATGGTACATTTGATATAGTTGATGAAAGAATATTCTGTGAACTATAGTCCATAGTTTGCAATATGTGCATTTTCCTTATATACCATTATAATAATGTGCTGGTTTGAAAATATTATGTACCCCAGAAAAGCCATGTTTTAATTTTGATTGAATCTTGTGGGAGCAGCCATTTCTTTTACTCCTGATTCAACACTGTTAGGATGAAATTTTGATTAGATTATCTCCATAGAGAAATAACATGCCCAAGTGTGAGTGTGACCTTTTGATTAGATGGAGATGTAACTCCCATTAAGGTCGGTCTTGATTACTCTACTGTATCCCTTTAAAAGAAGAAACATTTTGGAGAGAGCTTAGAACAGACACATGGATTTTGGGGGCTGCGGGACCCAGTAGATGTTGCTGTGTGCCTTCCCATGAGATGCTGAGGAGGCCAGAACCCAGAGTTGTGTCCAAGAGGAACTAAATGAAGGCCCAGAGATGCCAAGTAAGGAACCTCTATAGGAACAGAGGCTGAAAGCAACGTAGCCCAGGAGCAAGGGGCCTGCAGATGCCAGCCATGTGCATTCCCAACTGACCAGGGTGTTCCAGACCCACTGGCCTTCCTTGAATTGAGATGTCTTTCTTTGGATGCTTTAGTTTGGATATTTTTATAGGCTTAGAACTGTAAACTTGCAACTTATTAAATCCCCTTTTTAAAAGCCAATCCATTTCTGGTATATTGCATTCTAGTAGCTTAACAAACCAATAAATTAGTAATTCATAATAGTGGTGTACATTTGTTCTAGTTCCTATAACTTTTAAATATTTGTACTGTTAATCACAGTCATCATCTACCACAGGGTTCACTGTTATCCTGTCCCATGTTTTAAACTTCTAGTGATATACATGACTCTAAGCTTCTCCTCTCAGCCACAATCACACACATAATTCAGTGCTGTTAATTACACTCACCATGCTACCATCATCTCTATCTATTTCCAAATATCTAAATTCAACCTAGTTAAAAGGTCTTCCTACATTTAGCATCCACTCTCCATTTTCTACCCTCATTCCAACTCTTGGCAAACTGTTCTAGATTCTATGAGTTTACATCTTATAATTAGGTCATATTAGTGAGAACATACAATATTTTTGTGTCTGACTTATTTCACTCAACATAATGCTCCAAAAGTTCATCCATGATGACTCATGCTTCAGGACTTCATTCCTTCTGACTGCTGGATAATAGTCCACTGTATGTATATGACACATTTTGTTTATCCATTTATCTGTTGACAGACACTTGATTGGTTCCACCTTTTTGGCAGTGTGAGTAATGCCGGTGTGAACATTGGTGTGCAAATATTTGCCAGTATTCCTGATATCAGTTTTTCTGGCTATATGCCTAGTAGTAGGACTGTCAGATCACACGGCAGCTCTATATCTTCCTGAGGAACCACCAAACTACGTTCACAGTGACTATACCATTTTACATTCCCAGTAGCAGTGAGTAAGTATTCCTATTCCTCCACATCCTCTCCAATACTTCTACTTTCCTGTTTGTTTAATAGTAGCCATTCTAGTAAGGGTCGAGCATCTTTTCATATATTTTAAGCCATTTGTATTTCTTCTTTGGAAAAAATGTCCATTCATATATTTTGCCCATTTTTAAATTGGGTTGTTTGTCTTTTCATTGTTGAGTTGTAAGATTTCTTCATATATTCTGGATATCAAACCCTTGTCAGATATGCAGTTTCCAAATACTTTCCCCCATTGAGCTGACTGCCTTTACACCTTTTGACAAAGTCCATTGAAGCACAGAAGTATTCGAGTTTGAGGAGGTCCTATTTATCTAATTTTTCTTTCATTGCTTATGCTTTGGGTGTAAGGTCTAAGAAACCACTGCCTATCCCTAGATCTTGAAGATGCTCTCCTACATTTTTTTTCTGGGAGTTATATGGTATCGGTGCTTATATTTATGATTCTGATCCATTTTGAGTTACTTTCTATATGGGTATGCGACAGGGGACCATTTTCATTCTTTTGGATATGGATAGCCAGCTTTTTTCTAGCACCATTCATTGAAGAGACTGTTCTGGCCCAATTCAGTGGACTTGGAAGCCTTGTCAAAAGTCAATTTGGAGGGTGGGCAATGGTGGCTCAGTGGCAGAGTTCTCAACTGCCATGCCAGAGACCCGGGTTCAATCCCTGGTACCTGCCCATGTTTTAAAAAAAAGTCAATTGGACATAGATGTAAGAGTCTATTTCTCAACTCTTAGTGGGATTCCTTTGATCAACATATCTATCCTTATGCCAGTACCATGCTGTTTTTTCCAATGCAGTTTTACAATATGCTAGAAAGTTAGGAAATATGAGTCGTCCAATTTCATTCTTCTTTTTCAAGATGTTTCTAGCTATTCAAGGCCCATTACCCTTCCAAATATATCTTATAATTGGTTTTTCCATTTCTGCAAAGAAGGCTGTTGGGATTTTGATTGGTATTACATTGAATATGTAGTTTAATTTGGGTAGATTGACATCTTAATGACATTTCACCTTCCTATCCATTAACATGGATTCTCCTTCTATTTACTTAAGTCTTTTAAAATTTCTTTCAGCACGATTTTGTAGGTTTCTGACTATAGATTCTTTAAATCCTTGATTAAGTTTATCCCAAGATATTTTATTCCTTTAGTTACTATTGTAAATGGAATTTTTTCTTGATATCCTCCTTGGATAGCTCATTACCAGTGCATAGAAACATGACTGAGTTTTGCATTTTGTTCTTTTATCCTGCTACTTTGCTGAAGTCATTTATTAACTCTAGTACTTTTCTCATAGTTTTTCAGGATTTTCTAAATATAGGATTATGTCATCTTTAAATAGTGAAAGTTTTACTTCTTCATTTATGATTTGGATGCCTTTTATTTCTTTTTATTACCTAATTGCTCAAGCTAGAACTTCTAGCATAATAATAACCACTATTATTTAATGGTAACAGTGGATATCTTGTCTTGTTCCTAATCCCTGAGGGAAAGCTTTCAGATTCTCACCATTGAGTATGATGTTATCTGGAGTTTTTTCATATAATGTCCTTTATCATTTTAAGGGAATTTCTATTCTTAACTTTTGAAGTGTTTTTATCAAGAAAAGATGCTGGATTTTGTCAAATGCCTTTTCTTCACCAATCAAGATGATCATGAAGGGTTTTTCCCATTTGGTTTCTTAATGTGGTGTATTTCATTAATTGTTTTCTTGTTTTGAAACACCCTTGCATATCTGGAATAAAATTCACTTGGTCATGTTATATAATTCTTTTAATCTGCTGTTGGCTTCAATTAGCAAGTATAGTGTTGAGGATTTTTTCACCTATATTTGTTAGAGATTGGTGTGCAATTTTCTTTTCTTGTAGTATATGTGGCTTTAGTATTGGGTTAATGTTGGCTTCATAGAATGAGTTAGGTAGTGCCCCCTTTTCTTCAATTATTTTGGGAGAATTTGAGCAGATTGGTATTAATTCTATTTGAAAGGATTGATAAAATTCAACTATGAAGACATCTGGTCCTGGGCTTTTCTTTGTTGGTAGGTTTTTGATGATTGATTCAATCTCTTTAATTCTGTTTCATTTGTTGTGGTCTTCTATTCTTCTAGAGTCAGTGTAGGTTGGTTGTTTATTTGTAGTAATTTTTTCATTTCATCCAGGTTGTCTATTTTGTTGATGTACAGTTGTTCAGGGAATCCTCTTGTGATTCCTTTTACTTTTTGTGTGATCATAGTATTGCCCCCTCTCATTTCTAATTTTATTTATTTGTGTGTTCTCTCTTTTTCATGTGTCAGTCTAGCTAAATTTTTGTCAATTTTATTGATCTTTTCAAAGAACCAACTTTTGGGTTTGTTAATGCTCTATTTCTGCTCTAATCTTTGTTATTTCTTTCCTTTCTGCACTACTTTTAGATTCATTTGCTGTTCTTTCTCTAGATTCTCCAGGTCTTCAGTTATGTCTTTGATTTTGGCTCTTTGTTCCTTTTCATGTAAGCTTTTAGGGCTATACATTTCCCTCTTGATACTGCCTTCACTACATGCCATAAATTTTGATATGTTGTTGTAGTAGCTCAGTTTAGGTGTCAGCTTGGCCAGATGATGTTGCCCTGTTGTTGAACTTCAATCATTAGCATGTTAAATTCATCTATGTCTGATTACATCTGTGGTTGGCTAAGGGGAGAGACATCTACAATGAGTGATATTTTAATTTGATCAGCCAAGACTCAGAAGAGAGAGAACTCATACCCAGATGTTTGGATGTTTGGAGGTGCTGAAAAAGGCATATCCCAGGGAAAACCATTTGAATCCAGAAGCCATGAAAGGCCAGAAGACATTGGTGTATGACTTCCCACATGATGGGGAAAGCCAGAAGAAAGCTAGCTGCCTTTCCTCTGAAAAAGTGCAAATTTGTAACTAAATAAATCCCCATTACTAAAGTCAGTCTATGCTGGTGTGTTGCATTCTGGCAGCATTAACAACCTAAAACAAACTTTGATACCAGACATGTGGGGTGCTGCTGTGTGTGTAAACACAAAACATGTTGGAATGGCTTTTTAAACAGATAAGGGGAAGATTTTTGAAAAAGTGTGAGGAGCTTGATAGAGAAAGCCCAGATTGCTTTGAAGAGACTGTTGGTAGAAATATGGACTCTGAAGATACCTACACTATGATTGGAAGCAGGGAGGGTGACCCTTGTTTTGAAGTGGCAGAAAGCTTGGCAAAATTGAGTCCTGGTGCTGGGTGGAAGGAGAATTCAAAAGCAATGATCTGTGATACTTGGCTGAGGAAATTTCCAAGATGAAAGTGGAAAATGCAGCCAGTTTCTCCTTGCAGCTTATAGTAAAATGCAATAAGAAAGGGATAGATTGAATACTGAACTCTTGGTTACAAAAGAAAGAAAAAAGACAGAAATTGATGGTCTGGAAAACCTGGGGCTTCCAGAAAGTGAAACCCCAGAGAATCTTGCTGCATATGAGGATTTAGCCAAACATGGAACCAGTCAACCATTACAGAACAAGCCAGGATTGGAGATGGAGTTATCTAGAAAGTCCCATTATCTGATGGCTTTTATCCCTGTATGCTACATACCAAGTCAACAATTTTTTTGTGAGACCTGTATAAACAGAACCACTGCTGGTCTGGACTGATAGAGACAGGCAATGGATAGATAGAAGGAAAATTAACCTCATGGGAGGAACCATGGAAGCTAAGGTCTGAAGCCAAGAAACCTCAGATCAAGAGAGCAGAAATACCTGTGTGTGTGGAAGTGGTGAGTTTTCCCCAGAGGCAGAGGGTGGCCCTTTTGTCTGGTGTTCAGGAAGAGTTCTTGTCCTTCAGGCCTTGAAGATGGTGGAGCACATTCCCTGGGTATTGGTGCGAAGCCTGGCTACCCTCCTCCATTGTTCTGAAGGAGTTAAGCATATGGCCTGGAGATAGCAGAGAATCCAGGTGCCACCCAGATTCTTGAGGAGAGTGGGGCCAACAAAAGGGTGGCATTCCCAATGTTCCCCAATGTTGTAACCCTTATCCCAGCATTTGGAGAGAACAGGGCCGCTGTGTAGACCCTTGGAAAGGGTGGGACTGCTGCTTTCTAAAGCCCTGAGGATAAATGACTCTCAGACTTTGAAATCTAATGGATATTTCCCCGTAGGTTTTCAGAATTGTTTAGATCTGGTGACCTCTGTTTTCCTTACAATTTCTGCCTACAGCAAAGGGATGATTTATCCTAAGACTCTTCCTTCTTTGTTATTTGGAAGCAGATAACTTGCTCTAAGTACACAGATCCACAGCTAGAGAAGAATTTTGTCTTAAAACAATGCCTGAAACTGAGTTTATGATATTTTGTACCATTTTTTAGTTGGTATTGTATTTGTATTGTTAATGAAATGATTAAAGGCTTTTGTGATATTGTGATTAAATGAATGTATGTTGTATATGGAAAAATTTAGTGTGTTGAATGAAGGACACATGAACATTGTTAGGGAAAAAAATGTCTGTTATTGTTTTCTATTTAGAGATTAAGTATGGTTTAAGGTGATGTGTATAGTTGCCAAGTTGACAAGGGTTGGACACTGTAGTACTGAGGTTCAGGTGTCAACTTGGCCAGGTGATAGTGCCCAGATTTTCTGTTGCTGTTAGTTTAAATCATTAGCATGTGAAATTCATCTGACTCATTATTTCTGTGGTTGGCTAGGTGGGTGATGTTTTAATTTAATCAGCTGGAGGCTTAAAAGGAAGAGTCAGAAGAGACACAGAGCTCAGACCCAGACATTTGGAGATGCAGAAGGACATGCCCTAGAGAAAGCCATCTGACCCAGATGAGAGGAGGCCAGCTGAAGTCACCATGTGACAGAAAAATAACAGGGGAAAGCCATCTGCATTTCCTCTGAAGATCTGTAATTTGTAACTAAATAAATCCCCATTATAAAAGCTAGTCCTTTTCTGGTGTATTGCATTGGGACAGCATTAGCAAACTAAAACAGATGTATTCTCATTTTCATTTGTCTCAAGATATTTACTGATTATTCTTGCTGTTTCTTCATTGACACTTCTTTGGTTTGCTAAAACTGAAGACATGATATATACCAGAAATGGGTTGGCTTTTATGATGGAGTATTATTATGTTACAAGTTTATAGTTCTGAGGCCATGAAAAATGTTCAAATTAAGTCATCAATAGAACAATACCTTTTCCCTGAAGATGGGCTAGCAGTGATCCTCATCTTCTCTGTCACATGGTCAGGCAATAGCAACTTCTTTTTTATTTATTTTTATTTTTTTATTTAAGAAAACGAACAATACACTTAGAACCACCAAAAATAGATATCTTGTTAGCTTAACCATAGGCATATTTAAATGAAGTATTTAAATATAATCATTGTAAAGCCTGTGTTTGCACAGTAAGTTTCATAAACCAATTTAAAATTAAAACAAGGAAAAAATCTACAAATTTATATAGCAAAATTCTTAAATTCTAAGTATTAAACACTAACTTAGATACCATTTGATCAGCTGTCAAAACCGAATGTTCTTAAATATCAAGCAGAAAGTTCTTACAAATATCTGCATTGCTATAGTTATAACCTGTATTACTAAATCAGGAAAATATTTAGATACAAATATTTTTACAGTTAGCATATGGAAATCTTAGTCACCTAAAATGAATATCTTAGATAGCTTATGCATAGGCATATTAAAAAATATCTAAGTAATCATCATAAAGCCTGTTTATGCAAAATGTTTCATAAACCAATTTAAAATTAAAGAAAGGAAGGAAAAAAATCTGTGGATATAGATATCAGAGTTTCTTAAATCCTAAATATTAAACACTGTCTTAAATACCATTTGATTAACTATCAAAACTGTGTGCATTCTCAAAATATCAAGTAAAAACTTATTACAAATGTCAAATTTGCTGTAGTAGTGAGCTATATTACAAATATTTTCAAATTTTTTATTTCAGGAATTTATTTTATCTAATATCATTATAACTGCCTATAGTTTTTTTAAACCATTTTTGTTGCAAAATATAACATACATATATAAGAGAAGAAAGAAAAAAGCAGTAATTTTCAAAGCACTCTTCAACAAGCAGCTACAGAATAGTTCCCAGAGTTTGTCGTGGGCTACCATGCCCTCATCTCAGATTTTTTTTCTTCTAGCTGATCCAAAACACTAGCAGCTTTATCAGAGTCATAATAATGGAATCATATAGTATCTGTCCTTTTGCAACTGACTTATTTCACCCAGCGTTATGTCCTCAAGGTTCATCCACACTGTCATATGTTTCAGGACATCACTTTGTCTAAATGCTGCATAATATTCCATTGTATGTATAGATCACATTTTGTTTATCAGTTCATCTGTTGATGGGCATCTGGATTGTTTCCATCTCTGGCAATTGTGAATAGTGCCGCTGTGAACATCAGTGTGCAAATGTCTGTTCATTTCACTGCCCTCAACTCTCCTGGGTACATACCAAGTGCTGATGTTGCCAGATCATAAGGCAGCTCAATATTTAGTTTTCTGAGGAATCACCAAACTGACTTCCACAGCAGCTGAACCATTTTGCATTCCCACCAACAATGAATAAGTGTTCCAATTTCTCTGCATCCTCTACAACATTTATCATTTCCTGTTTAATAGCAGCCATTATTATAGGTTTGAGGTGATATTTCATTGTCATCTTAATTTGCGTTTCCTTATAGCCAATGAAGATGAGCAGGTCTTCATGGTACATAGCAACTGCTACCAATTCCTCTCTGCTTGGTTTTATTGCTTTCAGCTTCTGGTTTCAGTGGCTTCCTCTCTGTTTTCTTGGGTCCTCTCTTAGTTTCTCCAAGAGCTTTTTTTTTTTAACTTCTCTGAACTTTCTGCATTTTATCTTTTTATAAAAGACTCCAATAAGAGGATAAAGACCAACTTTCAATGAAGTGGGTCACATCTCAATTGGAAAATCTAATCAAAAGTTACTAATCAAAAGATCAACTACAGTAGATATATACCCATAGGAATGATTAAAAGAACCTGATCTTGAGAGGTGCAGCCCCTTGGAGGTCCATGTGGTGGTTCCACAGGAAGCTAAGGGTGGGGTTGCCATATGATCCTGAAACCCTGTTGCTCAGTATATACCTGGAGGAACTGAGTGTGGGGACACGAATGGACATTTGCACACTGGTGTTTATGGTGGCAGTGTTCTTGATTCACGGTGAATGGAGGTTGCCTAAGGGTACAACGACTGAGGAATAGAAGGGGAAACTGTGGTGTATACATACAATGGAGTGGCCACCACAAGGAATGAAGTTGTGAGGCATATAAGTAGGTGAATGAACCTTAGGAACTGTATGCTCAATGAAATGTCAGAAACAGAAAGACAACTATTATCATGCCTCACTCATACGAACTAACTATAATGTAAAAATTTGGTGAACTGAAGTCAAGAGCATGGGTTATCAGGTTGGGGCCTATTGTAAAGGGTCCTAGGCTGTAAGCTTTTACAGCAGTTACATATATTCAGGAGTTGTAACTGTTTTTTTTTCTGAATTATGACATACTGAGCTGTTTGTATATAACCTGGTCATTCCCAGAAATGTTGGGTATTTATGTGACACCTGAGACTCAGAGTTAGAGCTCTGAAGCTATGAAAGTCAGCACTGCTCCATGCAGGAGCTGTTTAAAAAGTTGAAAAAATGGATCAGACTTTGACTAGAGATATAAATGAAGCTGATCTGGATAGGACTGGGGTAGATCAGAATATAGGGTAAAGGATGATTTTGTCCATATTTTAAAACTTCAACTTCTGTGTGAGACCAAAGGGAGAGATGTTTATTTGGTGCAAAATTTATATTTTGGGTAGTGCATTACCTAATTTAACTTTTACGGTCAGTTTAGTTGAACACCATAAGTACATTCATTTATTGTTAATGAAAAAAATTACAAAAACATACTCCCTGTTATAATTTAATGTTCTTATAATCTTTTACAAATCTAAATTTATGCCACTTTGTTTTTTTTTAATTTTTTTATGTGTCTCATCATCCCACATTATTTGTTTTATAATATTTTTTCTTGGCAGTAGTTGGTCTTTTCCTTTTAAATTTAACTTACACTTCCACCTTCAGCCAGCTCTACAGTATGCAATTCTATGTCTAAAATCCATCTACTTACTTTTCCAACATGTATTTAATAATCAATAAAGTCTCTAATTTTCAAAAGATTAAGTAGTTAGATTGAACTGGCTCACAGGAGCAAAAAATAAAGCAGTTACAGAAATGCTGCTCAGGCACACCAACTATTCTTATTTTCAAGTTTTATAATATTTTGCTAATATTTGATTTTGCCTAACTGTGCATCTATGTTTTGACAAACACATCCTATTGCATATTAATTGTATGAAAATTGGCCTTTATGGAATTTTGTGGAGCAATGTTCTTTCAATGAATAATTCTGGTAAGAGGTATTTACTATATATGATTTAAAATAAATTGAAATGTATGTTAAAAAATTAAAAACCACTGATCATTTCATTTATGATGCTTCTATTTTAAGTACTGTTTCTATTCCATTTTACTAAAAGTCATAGTAGTAGGTATTATTCTGATTGATGACACATCAAAAAAAAAAAAAGAACATGTTCTTTTCTGGGGTATATAATGGCTTCAAACCAACATAACCCAGTGATTGTTTTAGAGTATGTTGTTTAACAACCATATATTTAAAATTTTTCCAGTTCTCCAGCAGTTATTGATATCCAGATTCATTCCATTGTGATTAGAAAAAGTCCTTTGCATAATTTCAATCTTTTAAAAATTATTAAGACTTGCTTTTGCCCCATCACGTGATCTATCCTGGAGAATATTCCATGAGCACTTGAGAAGAATCTATAACCTGCTGTTTTGGGGTACAATGTTCTCTATATGTCTGTCAGGTTGAGTTCATTTATATTACTTAGGTTTCCTGTTTCCTTGCTGATCCTCTGTCTAAATATTCTATCTATTGAAGAGAGTGATGTGTTGAAGTCTCCCACTGTTTTGTAGAGATGTCTATTACTCCCTTCAGTTTTGCCAGTGTTTCCCTCATGTACTTTGGGGCACCTTGATTAGGTGCATAGATATTTATGATTGTTATTTTTTCTTGGTGAATTGCCTCTTTTATTAATATATAATGTCCTTCTTTATCTCTTACAACATTTTTTTCATTTAAATTTTTTTTTGTCTAATATTAATAAAGAGCCCTCAGCTTTTTTTTTTTTTTTTTTTGCTTATTGCTTAAGTGGAATATCTTTTTCTAGCCTTTCACATTCAACCTATTTGTATCTTTGGATCTAAAATGAGTCTTTTTGTAAACACAAAAAATTGATCACATTTTTTTAGCCATTCTGCCAATTGTGTCTTTTGATTGGGAAATTTAATCCATTAACACTCAATGTTAATATTATAAGTGCTGTACTTAGTTGAAACATTTTATATCTTTTGGCTTTTGTCATGTTTATTTCTCTCTCCCTCCTTTTGGTTGGTTTGTCAGTGTTTCCCAGCCTAAACAGGGCCCTTCCTGCTAGTCATCATTTCTATACTTTCCTCCAAGACTCTCTCTCCTGTCTTTTCTTTTTCAAGTAGCAAAATTCCATTTAGTGTTTCTTGTGCAATAGGTCTCTGTGTATCTGTTGTCTTTTTTCATTTCATCTGTAGTGTCATTAATTTCTGTAAGAGCTGTTATTTTTCTTTGTATGCTGTGAAATTCTTCTCTATGTTCATCCCAGTGTCTTCTTAATATCCTTTTTCTTTTTACCCATCTCCTTGAATTGATTTAGGAGACTTGTTTGAATATCTTTGATTTGTTGTTCCAAATTCTGTATCTCCTCCAACTTTTAAATTTGTTCCTTTGACTGGGCCAGATCTTCCCACATTTTAGTATGCCTTGCAATTCTTTGTTGCTATCTAGGCATCTGATTATCTTGATGGATTTATTCTAAAGGTCAGTGTCTCTCTATTGTCTAGGATTTTGCTGTATATTGGGTTTTTATTAAGACTCTTCTTTGACAGTTGGTTTGTCAGTGTTTCCCAGCCTAAACAGGGCCAAATGCCTGTGTAGGGGGCATAGAGCAGATACTAATATTCCTGGAGAAGAGTCTGGAAAGATTCCAAAAAGAATTTTTTCCCCTTTCATGTCACTGGGCTTCACTTTCTGGTCTGCCAAACAAATGGCACTCTTTGGCTACTTATTTTCCTCAGCCCTAAAAAGGCAGGCTGTTATGGCCCTTTGCCAATTCCATCCCTAATGCTATTGAGACAGTAGAGCTCAGTAGTATTTGACTGGGATGGGCTGAAACTGTGGGTATCCTGTGTTCCATGTTCACTGGCCAACATCTGGCTCATTGTTGGGCTGTTTCCCATCTGTACTGGGGGGCAGAAGACTCCGATAGCCATCCTAGTCTGCAGCCACCCCCTAAGGCAAAGATTGGGCCACCCACTGCTACTTCCCTTGAGGGTGGGGGATGGGCAACAGGAGCCACAGATGGAATTCTCAGTGTCTGACCATGGTTTCTCAGCCTCTTCATCTTGTACTCCCCTGGATGTTGCACTGAACTGCCCACCCTGGTGTCTGGATCCCCAAACACTTGATTTGGACAGTTTCTGCCTGGCTAATTTGCTGATTTTGTGAGAGAAGTAGGTTCTGTTACTCCTTCCCTAACCCTCATTTTGGAAGCTCCTCTCACATTGATATTTGAATGTTCAACCAACTTTTAATTCCTGGGATAAACCCCAGTTTGTTAGTATGTGCTGTGCTTTTTACATATGATTAGATTCTGTTTGCTAAAATTTTCTCAAGTCTTTGCATCTATTTCTTTAGGAATATTTGCCCATTGTTTCTTTTTTAGGTACTGTCTTATCTGTTTTTGCTATCATAATAATGGCTGGCCTTATAGAGTGAGATTGACAGTATTCTTTCCCCTAATATTTTCTGGAAGAGTTTGTATTGAATTTATGTCATTCTTCCTTTACATACTTGGTAAAATTTTCTGGCAAAGTTATCTGGGCTTGGAGTTTGCTTAACTCCAAGCAGGTTTTAAAATACATGTTCAATTTCTTTAACAGATAGAGGTATTCAGGTTGTCAATTTCTTCTTGAGTAAGCATGGGTATTTTGTGTATTTCAAGGAATTTACTAATTTTATCTGGGTCATCAAATGTATTGTGATGAACTTATTCATAACATTCCCTTTCTATCCTTACAATATCTGTAAGCCCTGTAGTAATGTCACCTCTCTCATTCCTGACATTGGAAATTTGCATTTCCTCTCTTTTTTGCCAAACAGTTCAGCTGAATGTTTAGCAATTTCATTTACCTCCTCAGAGAAGGGTCAGTATTTTCTTTCATTGACTTTATTGTTATTTTGTTTTCTATTGCATTGATTTCTGCTCTGATATTATTTTCTTTATTCTGCTCATTTGGGTTTAATTTTCTCACCTTTAAACTTTTCTTTCGGTGGAAACAGACTTGAACTCTTTCTTCTCTTCTGGTATAGGTATCAGTACTATACATTTTTCTCTAAGCGTTGATTTTACTATATCACACAGCTTTTGACATTTTCATTTTTGTTCAAATTAACATACACTCCAATTTCTCTTTGGTTTACTTCTTTAATCCAAGGATTACTGAAAAACCTGTTATTTTGTTGGCAAAATTAGTATTTTTCAGGCATCTTAACTGATATTGATTTCTAAATTAATTCCATTGTGGTCAGAAGACAATCTTTGTATGACTTGAATCATTATATTTGTTCAATGGTCAGAAAAGGTAAATTCTCATGTACAATTGAGAACTGTGGTTATTCCTCTGTTACTGGGTTGAGTGTTCTACAAATGTCAGTCTAACTGGTTGGTAGTGTTATTCAAGTCTCCCATATCCTTACTGACTTTCTGTGAGTTACTGAGAGATGGGTGTTTAAGATGTCCCATCTGCTCTTTGTTCCCTTTATCCTATTCTTCTACCCTCTTTTGGATTATTTTTTATTTCATTCTTTTTCATTAGTTTGTTGGGTATAACTTTTCATTGTGCTATTTTAGCAATTTATTTATCATTTAGGGTTGGCATCTGTATTAGTTTTGTATTGCTATGTAGCAAATTAGCAAAACCTTGTGGCTTAAAAATATTTATTATGTTACAGTGTCTGTGGGTCAGGCTCTCAGTCACAGCTGGAGTGAGTATTCTGCAAGGCTGCAGTTAAGGTATTGGCCAGAGCCAGGATCTCATGTGGGGGCTCAACTGGAAGAGGTCCCCTTCCAAGCTCACTCAGGCATTGGCAGAATTCATTTACTCGCAGCTATAGGGTTTGTGGCAGCTTGCTTCTTCCAAGCAAACAAGGAAGAGAGACTCCAGAGCAAATACAGTCTTATTTAATGTAATCACAGAGGTAACATCACAATGCCTTTAAAGTTTTAATTTATGTTTTCCTATTTTTAGTAATGTATTTATTAAACTGGTTCATTTGCCTAGTGTCCCCCAAATCACTTTTTTTAAGATGTAATTCACATAACATATATATTTACTGTGTTGTGCAATCATCACCTCTATCTAATTCTAAAATATTTCCATCACCCTATAAAGAAACCTGATACCTATTATCAATCAGTCGCATTACTACCCTTCCTTTATCTCCTGGTGAGCAGTAATCCACTTTCTGTATGTACATATTTGCTATTTCATATAAATGGAATCACACATTATATTTTCACTTCTGTCTGGCTTCTTTCACTTACCATAATGACCCACAATTACTTCTTATTCATCCATTTAGTAAATCTTCTTTCTGCTTCTGAGTGGAGGCCCAGCATTCTGAAGGTATGTGTACAAATAAGAGTTATGATCAGTTTTTACAAATAAAAAGTTCCAGCCATCAAAGGAGACAGACAAGAATGATGAGTGCTTGATAAATACCAAGCACTATCTGAAGCACATTACATGGATTAACTCATGTTTGCTAAAACAGGCCAATAAGATAGGTCAATAAGAAAGGTATGTATCATTATTATCCTCATTATTACCAGTGAGGTTGAGGCACATAAGAATTTGTCCGATGTCACATTCCTGGCAAGTAGAGGAACCAGAACTTGGTCATCTAACTTCAAATCAACTGCCCTTAAACATAATGCTGCCTCTTTCTTAAAGTTGTTGTTGTCATTGCTACAATGTAATGTGATAAGAAACAATGCTGTGATTAAAGTCAATGGAAAACTGCAACAACATAATCCAAACAGGACTACCAATGACCCAGAAACTTCAGGAATGAAGGTTTAGATCACTCCACCAGGCAAAGAATCACAGCCAGATGGGGTGCTTGGTGAGGGTAAAGGGAACATGGAATGGATAGTGGAGAAAGTAGTGCTAAATATGAACTATTACCACATGACCAGTAACAGAAATGAGGACTGTGATATTATGAATATTTCTTCCTTGTTTTGAGTATATATGTATTTGTACATAAAGCAAATATATTTTCTTCTTATCATATGACATAAATTGTATTGTTCATGTTATAGTATTTAAGTTATAGAATATCATTTTAAGAGTGAATGTCACCTAGGGATTTGCACTCTATTCTGAAGAATATTTAGTGCATATCTGGTTGTTTGTAGTACAGTTGAGAATTATTAGGCAAAACATGTCTGTTATTGTGTTCTATTTAGAGATTAAATATGGTTTTAAGTAATGTGTATAGCTGCCAAGTTGACAAGGGATGGACTGATGGTTAGGTTCTGGTGTCAACTTGGCCAGGTGATGGTGCCCAGTTATCTGGTCAGGCAAGCACTGGCCTAACCATTACTGCAAGGATATTTCATGGGTGGTTGATAAACCAGAAAGCTGGTTTATTAAATCATCAGTCAGTTGATTGCATCTGTGACTGATTACATCTACAACCAACTAAGGGCATACCTCCCACAAATGAAATGATCCAGTCCATTGGATTTGAGCCAATCAGTTGAAGACTTTTAAGGGAGAAGAGAGAATTTTCAATTCTTCAGGCCTTAAGCCTCTCCTGTGGAGTTCGTTTAGACCCTTCATCAGAGTTGCCAGCCTTGCAGCCTGTCCTATGGATTTTGGACCCTTGCATTCCCACAGTTGCACGATACATCTTTATAAATTGTGTATTTATAGATATCTCCTGTTGGTTCTGTTTATCTGGAGAACCTTGACTAATATAGGAATGAATAAAATAGTATAGGATTTATAATTTTATGTTCCTATTCTATATGTATATATAATCCTATTTACAAATATGGGTCCATATTTTATTTATTACACTTTACTTGTTTTCTCAGTATTGTCAGCTCTTTCCAATAACTAACAGCAACATCAAATGTAATGTGTTAGCTTTGTATTGCTACTGTTTTAGTCACAAACTTAGTGGCTTAAAAACACAAATTTATTAAGTCACTATTTCCACAAGCCAGAAGACTGGCCAATTCAGCAGTGTCTGCACTGAGAGTTTCATAAAACTATTGAGATGTCAGCAGGACTGTGTTACCCTCTGGATGCGCTAGGATGAGAATTTCCTTGCTCATTCAGGTTGTTGGCAGAATTTAGTTGCTTGTTGTTGAGGGCCCAGGTCCCTTTCCTTGCTCTCTTTCAGCTGAGGGCCATTCTCAGTTTCTGAAAGGCTATCTGCAATCATTGGCTTGTGCCCCACTTCCTCCATCTTCAAAGAAAATGTAGGGGAGCAGAGGACTGTCGAGTCCCTCTCACAACTTTGAATCTCTCCTGCCTTTTCTTCTGTCACATCTCTGACTCTTTGGTCTTCCTTTTCTGCTTTTAAAGGCCCATGTGAATACATCAGGCCCAACTAGATAATCAGGAATAAATTCCCTACTCCCTATTTTAACGTTAACTGATTAGCAACCTAATTCCTTTTGCCAAGTAACAAAATAGTCACAGGTGTATCTGCAGTCATTGACAATGGAATCCTCTTACCACAGTATATTACTGTAAGCTGTTTAACCAGTTACCTATCATTAAAAATAGGTTTTCGAACATTCAGTATTATAAGTCAAGCTACAAATGTACACATTCTGTTTAAATGCATTTCATTTCTTCCTGGCTTTGTATGATTAACATCATTTCAGTGTAAGCAGAGAAAGAATATAAAAACAAAACATATGATCACATCTACAGAAGATTCTGTTTCCAGCAGCTCCTTGCTTTGTCCAAGTGACCTTTTAAAAGAAGTAAGTATATTTGGTGATTGGTATTGACATAATTTTGTGTATCACTGGAGAATTAGGTAATAAATGAAACTACGAAGGATTAAAGCACACAATTTTTATATGAGCACTAGTACCTAGTCACTTAAACTAAGACCTATATTTACTTGCCTATGCTTTGGGTTGCTATTCTTAGAATTATGAAATCAGCATTTTTCTCAACTGTTTTAAGACTGAAGTGTTAACAAAATAAGAAGTACTTCAATGCATTTCGTTCTTAAAACTCAACTGTTCCAAATGAATTTTCAAAATAATTTATCTTGAGGGTGCAAACGTAGTTCAAAATAATATATCTTGGGGGTGCAGTGGTAGAATTCTCACCTGCCACGCAGGAGACTGGGTTTAATTCCAGGTCCATTCACTTTCCAAAAAGCAAACAAGCAAGCAAACAAACAAACAAAAATTCAACAAAATGGTGCTGCAAAAACGGGATACTTACATGGAAAAACAATAAAATGTGACCCCTACATACAGCATAAACACAAAAAATAGTATATCTAAAAACGCAGTTTCCTAATTCTTGTGGAATTACTCCCAGTTACAATATTTTTATCTCTGAACTTATTAAAAATAAAGATTGATATGGCTTTTTCAAAAAATGTATATTTTAGATTCCCCATTTGAGATCACACTTTTATAGTTTTTGAGATTCAGGTAATTCTTAACTTGCAAAGAAATTCTGCCTCACCTTGAGAATCCTGTTCCTAGCATATGTGAGCATGTGCCAGGTATTTATTTGGTTGTCATAACCAGTCTGACAATCTCAACAGTTTATGTATATACTAGATTTTGAAAAAAGAAATGCAAACATGGATGCATATAATCCACAAATGAATGAATCAAATTATTTTCAAATATAGTTGGTATAATAAGAAATGAACAAGCACAACATGTTATATTTGTTTACAAAGTTAACCACATAAATTACCATGGTTTATTTCTTAACTAGTATCCCTTAAACTGGCTTATATATCTCATGATACTGTAACAAAACAGCAGTTATTTCATGTTAATTGTATACTTAGAACAACTTCCCTGAATTGGGTTTTAAAGGGGCCCAGTATTCCACTTCTGTATGGTCAACAGGGCAGGGCTGGCTAAAGGGCCCAAGACAGGAACCTAGATGACAATAGAACAGAGTGTGAACCATGCTCAAGAGGCAAGAGAATGACTGTCAGAGTGCAATTTAAATGTTAATGTTAACATGTTAAAACTGGAATGACCTCCTTTCATTTTCTAAAAGAACTAATAGGAGCAAAGGGCCCTTGCTGGTGGTGGAGCCCAGGGGAGTGGAAACAACATGGGCCTGTCTAAGGCTGGGTGAGCCTACGGCTCATGCTAGGTACACAACTGTGCAAATCACATAACCTCTCAGGGGCTCAGGCTTTGCCTCTGTAAAAGAGAAATAACAGTAATGATTTCGCAAGGGTTTTGAGTGGATTACTGGACAAAGTAAGCATTCAGTAATTCACTTTCTCTCTCCATTCCTCCTCCCAGCCAGCAAAGGCAGGGTGGGGGCGGGTAGGATGAGGATGGAAGGGGGGCATTCTCTCCTCCTGCTTCCTAGGTTAGCGTTTGGTGATAAGACATAACCTAGGTCAACAGCGCCAGTCTAAGGCTTGAGAGAGTTAACATTCACTTCAGGCTCTCCTTTCTTTTCCTGAAGAACGTAAGGAGAAAAGGCATCTAATTGTTACGTTTATAGTCAGGGAGGGAGAGAAAAATCTGGTCCCCTCCTTTCAGAAACTTTTATTCCTTTCTGCTGAATTTTCTTTTTCTCCCTTATAGTCTTAATCAGACCAGTTGTGTGAACAAGTTTGAGTTCAGAGGAAAGAACTCTGGCCTGGGAGTCCAACAAATGGCATTGCCACTGCCTGGTTCTGCAAGCTTGAAGAGCTCCATCTTCACAGCCATCATCTGTAAGGGTGAGTGCCATTGAGAAGAGGCTGCTGGGTGCCATGAGCACAGGAGAGGGCAGGCCATTCCATCCCCGCATTGCGTATTGTGGGCAGCATTAACACATCATACTACTTTTAATTCATTAAAATTACCATTAAATCACTACATCACAGACTCCTCTGATCAAGATGGGCCCATAGGTTTGTGGTCTGTTCCCTCCTAGAGTCAGCTATTCCACCTTCTGCACCTGTCAGAATGCCCTCCACATACCTAATGGCCTTCTGGATGGCTGCTACTTTATAGGGTTACATTTATGTTGCATAGCATCTATTACATACATTGTAATCTGCACCAATGTTTTGTGCTCCTTTTGCATTCTTCTCATTATTTCCATTTTGGTTCAGTTTATTTAGGTTCAGGAGATAAATGTCACTATAATTCACATTACTTTTAGAATGAGGAAGGCAGGGAAAAAAAGCACTTTTATATTGAAGAGCTTACTACTACCCTATAAAATTTATACAGACTATAATGAACTTTATAGGTTTTTCTCAAACATGTATTCTTCTTTAAAAATCTATTTGATCCTATCAATCCAGTTTGTCCTGACATGCATGCAGATGGGAGGGGAGGGAATTCTCCTTAAGAGAAATTACATGAGTAAAGACACAAAGGCAATATTGAGAATTTCACATGGGAGTAATACGTGTTGGGAACAAGAAGGGCAAGGGAAGATCAATCAGATCATGCAGGGCCCTCAGATCACCATTAGCATGATACAGGAGTAAAAGGAAGCAACATTTGGCTCTTGTGCAAGAGGAAGAAGGGATGGAAGGAATGGGTTACAACGATGGGCTTCTGCAGCACTGACAGCATTAGTTTGTTAGGGCACCAGCAGGAAGTGAGAGGACTGGCTGTTCATGATAATAGCAACAGGAATTACAGAAACATTCTAAATAAAGATGATTTCAGGTTGAGAGATAATTCACAAGGGTTCCAAGTGTGAGAAGAAATTAAGGCACTTCTTCTTGGAAGAATGGCAGCATGTCTGACAGAAGCGGTAACAAGAAAAAGGTTTAAGTGCCATCTTAAATGTATTTGCCTATGTACCATGTTCAGAAAGAAAGAAGGAACCAAGGTCCAGCTGAGGGTTCACTGTGAGAGGTAGAGCTCGGGGAGTTTTTCAGGTTTAGTACTAATAGTGAAATCCATAAGAGTTGAAGAGTTCACTCAGGGCAAGAGAAGACAAGAAGAAAAATTTTACTTTGGACTCACCTGAAGCTGGAGAGAGAAAGTGAAGGAGTGGTCAAAGAGTGGGGATGAGAACCAAAGGCATTTTGGGGGAACATGAAGAGTTAGGATTCAGAAAAGGCAATTGGAAATGGGTAACAACTGCCCTGGATAACACTACAGAAGCAGCTGAGAGAGTGAAAGATATAAGCAAGGGATAAGAGCAGCAAGAAGACCACATTTTGGAAAAGTTGGAATAAAAGGAAAAGAACTCAACTGTAACCTTCCTTGATATACATTTATACAATTAGAGTTATAGTTGTTTTGAGACTTTTTTAGGAGAATTTTATCATGTACTTTAGGGAATCCAATAAATGTTAACTATGACACTTGACAGGTTTGTAGAAAGGAAACATACCTTAAGAATGAGCTCTATTTCTGTTGTGTTATTTAAAAGAAAAAAAAAAATCTGGGTGGGACGCAGTGGCTCAGTGGCAGAGTTCTCGCCTTTCATGCCAGAGACCCAGGTTCAATTCTTGGTGCCTGCCCATCTGAGAATTGAGAAAAAAAAAAACCAAAAACCTAAAGTATGGCACAACAGTAAAGTTTGTAGTAACTTTTTATTTTACATTTTTGTATTTATTTTAAAAGATCACTTTTTAATGCAGAAGTGACAAATTACATTGTACTTAAGATAAGTACACTAATGGTTCCATGGAATGCATAGACACCAACTTTAGAACTGAAGGGCATAAAAATACCCAACTCATTAAAAGGTTAACATTTTCGGCATTTACTTAGTAGATACACCAGGCAATGGCATAAAATTGACTTGTAAGAAGTGATTTCCTTTTATTTCCCTTGTGATATTTTGATTTTCTAAATGTCTAATCATTCTGAAATGATTTGCTATCTACATTTTCATTGATCTGTGTAAAAATATGAATGGGAAGAGCCACAAGAGCCACCAGAACCGACAGATCCAACAGAATGGACAGGACCCCAGGGAGGCTATTGAAGAGTCTTGGAGAGAAAGCTTGCAGAGGCCACCATTTGCCTTTCCAGCTGAGAGAGAAACCTTGAACATTATTGGCCTTCTTGAACCAGGTATCTTTCTGTGGATGCCTTAAATGGATATTTTTATAGGCTTGCCTTAATTTGGACATTTTCTCAGCCTTAGAACTGTAAACTTAGAACTTAATAGATTTTCCTTTTTAAAAGCCATTCTGCTTCTGGTATATTGCATTCTGGGAGCTTACAAACTAGAGAAGATTTTGGTACCAGGGAAGTGGGTGCTGCTGTAGTTTGTGAATATCAAACATTTTAGAACGGGTTTTTAAATGGATAAGAGGAAGTTTCTGGAAGAGTTGTGAGGAGCTTGATAGGGAAGGCCTAGAATGCTTTGAAGAGATTGTTGGCAGAAATGTAGACTCTAAAGATACTTCTGATGAGGCTCTATATGGAAATGAAGTGTGGGTTATTGCAAACTGGAAGGAAGGTGACCCTTGTTTTAAAATGGCAGATAATCTAGCAAAATTGACCAGTGGTTTTGGCTGATTACAAGTGGAATCAACTGTGGATGCAGCTGACATGCTCATGATCTAGAGAACCCTAACTAATACAATAGTGAAAAATGAAATAGCAAAACATGCTATAGAAAGAAGATAAAGCCAAGTAAAAAGGATTAGGAATGCACAGTGGACATGTAGATTGACTTATGAACCTCAACAAAGGCATGTTCTTAAGCTTAATCCACATTCCCATGGATCTGAACCCACTGTAAATAGGACTTTTAGGAGATATTTTTAGTTAAAGTGTGATCCAACTGAATGACATGTGTCTTAATTCAGATTACCAGAAGGCCTTATAAGGAGAAACCCATACAGGAGGAAGTCAGAAATTGGAAGTCAGCAGGAACCCAGAGGAAAAATGAGAGGACATTACCATGTGAGGGGAGAGAGAAATACAAGTCAAAGAACCCCAAGGACTGTCAGCAGCTGGCACCAGAATGCTGCAGTCTTCGGAGAGAAAGCAAGTCTTGGCTGAGATCTCATTTTGGACTTCTTTTAGCCTCAAGACTGAGACAATAATTCCTTTTGTTGGGCCCAAACTAGTTTGTGGTATTTGTGATAGAAGTTCAGGCAAATTATGACAGTGGGGATGAAGGGGGAGTGCAAGGTTTTAAAAGTGACATTTCAGTTGACTTGAAGGTGAACAAGCGAGTCATGCAGGCCTCTGGGGTGAGCATTACAGGCAGAGGAAACAGTCGGTGCAAAAGTGCCAAGTGGGGAAGTATACCTGGTATGTTAAGGGCATAACCAGGCAGCCAGTGAGGCTGAAGCTGAGTCGGATATGAGGTCAATCAAGTCATATCATGTAGCATCTAAGAGAAATGAGCCAGTTAAAGCTGTGATGGTTCAGAGCTGTTATGTACCCCAGAAAAGATCATCTTTTAATCCATTCCTGTAGGTGTGGACCTTTTGCAGGTGGGACCTTTTCATCAGGTTCTTACAGTTCAGGCTTGCTTCAGGATGGGTCTTAATCCTCTTACTGGAATCCTTTATAAGAGGAGAAAAGACACTGAAAAAAGCCCCCTGGAAGCTAAAGAATGAAATCCAGAGGAGCACACAGAAAAAAGCCCCAGAGAAGCTGAAAGAGGAAGACGTTGAAGCCAGTAGTTGGAAGCAATGAAACCTGGGAGAGACCAGCAGATGTTGCCATGTGCCTGGCCACGTGATAGGTATCATATACTCTTGATACCTTAATTTGGACATTTTTCAAAGCTCAGAACTGTATACTTGTAAGTTAATAAATCCCCATTGAAAAGGGGGAATGAGTTGTCATTTCTGGTATACTGCATTTCATCAGCTTTAGCAAACTAAAAAAGGTTTAAACAAAAGTGCCCCCATAATCTGACTTACGTTTTAAAATAATTATTCCAGCTACCATCAGGGTCAAGGGCAGAGGCAGGGAGACCAGTTAGGAGGCTGCTGAGGTAGTCCAGGCACACCGGTTACCACAATAGCAATGGTAGATACATTCTGTTGGTAGAGCCAACTGGCTTGCTTACCAACTGGTCATGGGATGTTAAGAGGAGTCAGGGTTTTTAGACCTGAACAACTAGAGCAATGTGGTTGCTATAAATCAAGATGAGGAAGGCAGGGGTGGGAGGGAAACAGGTTTGAGAGAAAGGAAATGAGAATTCCTGTTGTGGACATATTAAGTTTCATGATAAATTTCAGATGTTTTATTAATACCCAACTGGAGATGTTGAATAGGTTCTTGTATAAGTCTAGAGTTCAGGAGAGAGACATGCTAATTCATAAATTTGGGCGCTGGCAGCACACAGATGGTATTTAAAGCTGTGTCAGTAGATGAGATCTTCCTGAGGTTCAAATGATAGAAAAGGAGAATTTAGCAAAAGCAACTGAGAAGGTACAACCAATGAGGTAGTGTGGTTTGAAAATGTTATATACCCCAGAAAAGCCTTGTTCTTCTAATCCTGATTCAATATTGCAGGGTGGAACCTTTGACTAGATTGTTTCCATGGAGACTGACCTATTCACTTGTGAGTGTGACCTTTTGATCAGATTACTTCCATGGAGATATGACACACCCAATTGTGGGTATGACCTTTTTTTTAGATGGAGATGTGACTCTACCCATTCAAGGTGACTAGTTTACTGGAGTCCTTTAAAAGGGGAAGCATTTTGGAGAAATCACAGTTGCTTCAAACACAGATTTTTGAGATACAGAAAGAAAATGCCCCTGGGGAAAATGTTTGAAACCAGAAGCCAAAGGACCAGCAGATTCTAGCCATGTGCTTTTCCGGCTGACAGAGGTGTTCCAGACACCATCAGCCTTTCTTGAGTCAAGGTATCTTTCTTCAGATGCCTTAGGTTAGATTTTAAAGGTAGAACCAAGAGAGTTTGCTGATTAAATAGATGTGGGATAGGAGAGAAAGAGTATGAGTTCATATCCTGACTTACCACCTGTATGTCATTAATCTCTCTGTGCCTGAGTTTCCTTATCTATAAATCATTATCTCTTAGGATTGTTGTGAGATTTAAAGGAAAATATGTATTTGCCCATTGTGTAATGTAGACACAAACCTGGCATATTATAAGTGCTTGGGAAATATTAGTTGTTATGATTATTCTTTCTTCTCTTTGCTTCTTCTCCTTTAAGGTATTTTAACTAAACAACTAGGATGGAATTCCCATTTACTGACATGGAAAAGACTGAGGTAAGAGAAGGGACTGTTTAGTTTTTGTTCTATTTGCAATAGATTTAGGGGGAGATGAAGAGTACTGTTAAGGAAAGTAAGTTTGAGATGCCTATTAGATGTCTAAGTGGAGATGCCTAAAAGGCAATAGAATGTGTTTAGATTTGAGGAGAAAGGTCTCAGCTGGAGATAACAATCTGGGAATTGTTAGCATACAGTATTTCAAATCATGAAAGTGAATTTAATTACAAAGAGAGTCAGTACAGCTAAGAGAAGAGATCCAAGGACTAAGCTCACTCCACTGACTCTGACGCTGGATATGCAAAGATGAACCAAAAGGAGCAGTGTGTGGGTAAGAGAAAACCAAGAATGTGTGCTATCCTAGAATCCAAGTGAAAGAAGTAGTTTAAGAAAGGGGGAGTCATCAACTATATTAAATGCTTCTGAGAGGTCAAATAAGATAAAGACAAATATCTCCACTGAATTTAATACAGGGAAGTAACTGGTGACCTTGACAACAAAAGCTGGCTGCTCAAGTGGGTTGAAGAGTGAAGGAGAAAAGATAAAGACATATAAACAACTCCTTAGAGTTGTGAAAGAGAAGAGAGTAATGGAGGTGGTAATGACAGCAAGTTTGTTACTAATGGGAATGATCCAGAAGGGAGAGGAGTATGGATGATGCACAAGAGGGAAATTGTTTTGTTAAGGTATAATGAATTGCATTTCCCACAAAGACACTGTCAAGTCCTAACACAGGTTCTGTGGAAGTAAATTCATTTGTAATAGGATCTTTGAGGATGTTTTTAGCTAAAATGAGGCCAAACTGAAAGAGTGTGGGCCTGAATCCAATATGACTAGAGTCCTTATAAGCAAAGAAAAGTGGACACAACATAAAGGAGACAAATGGTCATATGGTGGAGGCAGAGATTGAATTATGGATTACCTTTATTGTCTCCAAAATTCTTCAGATTTTGGAGAAAGTACGATTCTGCAAACACCTTCATTTTTGGGCTTCTAACCTCCAAAACCATGGGGCAATAAATTCCTACTGTTTAAGCCAATGGGTATGTGGTATTTCATTACAGTAGCCCTGATAAACTAAGGCACTAAGCAAGAAGGGATGGGAATCTAGGATACAAGTGGAAGGTCTGACCTTAGGAGTGCGGAGTTCATGTGTATAATTGACAGGACAGCAGAGTAATGACTGCAGTTACCACCAAGTAGGTAGACATGTGGAGCCTTAGTTTGGACATTTTGGAATGGACATTATGAAAACTAATTCACTTATTCAACAAATACTTATTGGTCACCTACTTACTCTGTACTATAAATTGCTCTAGGGATACAACAGTGAGTCAAAACATGTATATCTGTCCTAATGGAAATATAAAATCTAAGAATAAGACAAACATGAAGTCCAAAGGCTATGTGAGGTATGTGTGAGGATCTGAAAGTATGGCTACAGTGTTGGGATATGATCAAACTTGTTTTAAATGGCTTTTGAGGGGCAAGTTAGTTTGCTGCTGCAGGAGACCTCAATGTTGGTTATTTATTTCCCCAGGAATAATTTTGGTTTGTAAGCAACATTAATATAACATTGTTTTCAATATGTAGAGTTAACCACTGAACATAAAATCTGAGAGCAACTCTGCCTTCTATAAACTATGGAATAAAGCAATGGTTTAATTACAGATTTGTCACTCACAGAATATGGTTAACTCTGGTTTAATATGGCAATTTGTTTTAGAACTAATCTTAATAAGACCATAGCCCAGAATAATAAGTCAATAAACATTAAATATCATTAATGATCTTTTATGGAAACTCTACACCCTTGAAAAATTCATATAAGGTCCTAACATAGTTAAAATCCACTGAAGACAGAAATGTAACAAAATTACATTTTGAGGTAACAAAAATGAGTATTTTCAGTGAGTGGGCTTAACTGTGAAATACTTCTTTCATGCTTCATCTGAGCCTTTTTGTACCCCAATGGTTCTAGTTCAGATAACACATCACCACCACAGAGGCAGGAGCCTTACAAGCCATTTACCCTTGACCTAATCTAGCTTGCTCCCTTTGATCACCGAGGCTGCTTACCCTCTCTCCTTAAGTTCTCAGAAAAATCCTGGGGAACTGAGGGCTATTATAAAGGACCACTGAATTATTTTTATAGGCTCCAAGAGTCCTGGAGATATTGTTTCTGAACCCCTTTGAGCATATTAGGTCAGGAATATCTAGACCTTCAAGGACATAAGCAATTAAACTAAAGACAAATGGCCTCTACTCAAAAGTACATCTGAAACTCTAGTAGGGAACAGGAGGGGTAAATGCCAATTCCAGGTTAAAATTAAAAATTGACCATATTGATGTTTTCAGTAGTATGAACTCTTCTTGTGGCTCAAGGGCCTTACTGAGCATCTTTATCAAGGATATTCATAGTTACCCTTTGCAAAAAAACATTGCAAAATGTCAGGGTTATCACTGTAAAATATGCCACTGAACAAATAATGTATGCAGGATACTTAATATTCATAGAGTTTGAATACAATTTCTGTTACTTTCAGGACACCCATTTTTTGGAAATCATTTCACTAGAAAACAAAATGAGTTACAGGGAAAATTTAAAAATTTTACTGGCAAAGTTCTACGTGGCTTCAATCAACAAAGCATCTCAATATGGTATGTGTTGTATGTACATATATATATATTTACATATATAAACTTATCAATATTAGACTGTATTATGGAATTGCCAGTTAAGACTAAAATTATTCAAATGGTAATGCTCTTACACTTAGCATGAGAAATAAATTCTATACAATTCCTCTAGCTTCCAAATAAAGAGATTTAGTCAGAAAATCTTTTTGTTTCTAAATGGTAATATAAAAATTAAAATATACCATATGACAGCCTCAAAGACATGTCAAGAAAAATAATCACATATACAGAAAACAGACTTCATTCTTAAAATTTGTATAAGGCTCTCATTGTAAAGAACAGGAGCAGAAATATGTAATTCAGTTGAGTCAATGATGCCTAATAAATAAGGCAATGAGTTGAGCTAAGCAGGAGGGTAAGGAGTGTGGGTGACAGGAAATGGAAGAAGCAGGGTAAAAATGGGAGAAATGATCATTTTTCTTATGGGGCTCACATACTATAAAAAATCTAGTTCTCACCTCAAAGACGCTCTAGTCTAAGCTAGAAAATACATCTAAGTGGAATGACTAAAACAGATATCAATAAGGAGGCATATAAAATGGGAAAGGCAGGTAAGGTTGTAACTTTTAAGATAGTCTTTCCCCTGCATCTTTCTAACATTTGTTGTCTGCTCTAGAAGAAATACATTTCTTTTAATAAGCTTTATCCAGGTATTTTCAATGGATATTTGTTTTCTAATTGAAATAAACCAAAGTCAGATGAAAACAATTTTCCTTAACTTTTTATCACAGAAGTGACAATTCCTACTTAGCCTAAATAAAATTATATCAGTTCTGGCTTCTAATAACAGCTCTAAGATGACGGTCATAAAGAGTTAGCTCTGCTTATTGCAGGGATGAAACCTACCCCACCGTGCAAGTAGAGCGGGGAGGATCTAGCCAATAGTCTTCAGAGAGCCAGAAGGTAATCTTCAAGGCCATATCTCACCATGCCACTGTTCTTGTGTCTCCAGCACATCTTTCTTTCGTGTGTGTAGGTGAAATATGTTTCACTGTTTAATGAAATATCCCGCCAACCAGAAATGTTTTTCCCCAACCTCTTTAGCCTATAAAAACTTCAGATATACAAACTGACAAAAAAATCAATACAGAGCCCAAACACCCCATTTAAGTATTTTTGGCATTTTTATTTAATAAATAACTTTAATAAACAGCATTGTAAAAAGTGAACTATTAAAATTAAAGGCACTTAAAATAAGAATGTGACTAGTATGAAACAACATGGGCAACTCAAACAGTGAGAGGTAATATACAATGGTCTGTTATGGCACTAACTAAAAGGAAGGCTTGCTTAAGTGAGAGCTGTTGCATAAAGCCACAGTACAATGTCACATGTTCATTAAGAAGGCAAATTTACAGCTAAACCTTCAAAGAAAATGCACTGATAAAATGTGTTACTCCCCGACTGCAAACACATACATTAAAGGATTAGAAGAGGTGATAAAAAGCACCAGGCTTTAAACAAAATAAAAATAATACAATAAAATTAATCCAAAATGTCCCCATTCAGCAAATATCATGTCAATTAAGGCCTTTATGTAAATAATGGTAAATCAAGGACTTTTTTGCAAAAAATTTCCTAGTCTTTTATCCAAGGCTTGAGTTTATAAAGAGAAGGCATAAAAGTTATCAAGATTAAGTAACTCTTGAAATGGCACACAGGTTTTAAAGCTATTTATTTTTTCCTTCCTAACTTTCTGAATTCTTAGCCTTTGTAGCTCAAATATTTAAAAACTATTTGATACTTGTTTATTCCCGAAACACATATCTTTAAGATATGTCATCAATCATGTCTTAACAGGCAACAAGCAAAATAATAAATTTAAAGCAATTCTAAACTAACTAGCAGGACATTTACTTTGGATTCTGCATAACTGAAAACAAGTCCTGACATATCTGTAAAGCTAAACTCAGTTTTAATACTTGATTAACAGAAACTCTCATCATGCTGCTTCCCTTAACTACTGTCTCTTCAAACTCTAGAAATATCACTTAATCCAATAAGAGCTGGATTTCAATAGTCCAGGAGGAAAAGGTCAAAAAGGCACAATGTGACCTTAGCTGACAAGGATAACCATCTTGTCTCAAGTTTTTTTTCAGTCCCTGGCATTGATTATAACATTATTTTCCAAATAATAAAATAAAAAAATTATACATATTGTACATTTTCAAAACCTGCACATGAGTAAAACCATGGCAATGTTACCCTAAAACTATCTTATGGTGACTATGAAAATTGCTACTTTGCATTCAGTGTTGTGAAATCTGCACAAGCAGTGCTCATTTTCCCTCATACTTCGGATTAACCACAGTTGTCACAGCACTCTTATAAATAGGATTTTCACCCTAAAAAATAAAGTGAGAAAAAATTATCAGTTATTCTACTTAAACCATATGACATTACTTTATTAATTACTAAAGTTAGGCAGCAGCGGCAGTGGTGGTGCCAAGCACCCCTCCTTTGAGCTAGTGTTTGATGCATGGCTTAAGGTCACATTAACTCTCCTGCAGTTACTTGCCTGGCTCTTAGTCCTCTGTTGTGCACGGATGGTACTTGATCACCATAGGGGATCCTTGGCTTCCACCTCCGTAAGGAGATGCTCCCCTGGGGCTCTTCCACAAAGGTAGTGATTTAAAGGCTCTGGGGAGATGCTGTCACACTGCCAAACATGCTTAGCATGCTAAGCAAAGCATCATTCCTCATAAAATTACCACCCATCACCAACATCATGCTCTTTTTGTGATACTATACTTTAGAAGAGACTACTGAACTCAAGTCTGGCAAGTGACTACCAGCCAGAACACGAATGATCTTTCAAGACCCCAAAATACATGTTGACAGTGATGTTAATTTTTAGTAGGAAAAGCTATACTACCCCAATTCCATTTCCTTAGAAAATTCTCCGATGTAAACTGCTATATTTAAATATTTGCCATAGCATTCTTTTTCCCTCCTGTTCTTATAATCTTGAAGAAAGCGGAAAGTCAAATGAGAAATGTGGCCATAAAATCCTATTACAAGAAATTTATACAAGGTACAAATCTAATGTTTAACTATCAGGCAATAAGAGATTTTGAAATGCTGTTTAGTTCACTACAGAACTACTGGCAGGCGATTTTTAAAAACAGATTTATAGAAAGCATCTAAAAAGTAAACTTAAAAAAATGTTACATTCACACATCACTAGAATATTCTTGGATATTTCTGCCTTCAAGGAGAGGGTGTAGTTTGGTGGATGGAAGATATGAAAATAAAGGCACTCTGATATAGTAAAAATATAATTATGTACATAATATGGAAATACATATATAAAAAAGAAAATGAGAAGATTAGGGATGTTTCCATAGCAAAATTGATGATAAACTACTGAAAAGTAAACAGAACCATATGCAAAGTCAAGACATAGGGGAAAATGTCACATATAGAAACACGTAGCTCAGTGTATCAGAAGTGTTTATGTGTGTGTGAGTGTGTGGGGAAGGGAGAGAAGATGAGGGAAAGGCAGTGACAAATCACACCATGTCTTATCTGTCCTGCGAAGTATAAATTTTATTCAGTAGGTGAGAAACCATTAAGGGAAAGAGTATGTCCTGAGATACACCAAATAAACTACTGTGACTTCAGTTCAGCAATTAGTTTACCGGACATGCCAATAGACCCTTCCTCCAGAAAGAAACAACTTGACTGGTTATTTATTCCCTCAAGACAAACTCTGTAAAACCTGGATGATAAGTTTGTACAGAACAAATACTGAGCTCTACACCTAACTGGAGTACAGGAACTATAATAAACATTTCAGAATGGAAGTCAGGAAACTGGATCCTAGCAATTAAATTCATAACAAATTAAAGAGGGCAAATAGGTTATATTCTTTATTTCCATTCTCTTATCTGCACATAAGGCTAGCTGGTATTGCCCATTCTTTTAACGTTGGGAAAATATCACATTAGTTTCTTTAAAAGAATGTATTAGATAAATCTAACATATGAATACTTAAGAATTTCAAGAGGGTCAAAATAAACCAAAACCCCCCACATTACTGATAAGTCCAAAGTATAATGTATATAGAAGAACTTACCCTTGAAGAAAAGTTTGCCTTTTCATTTACACAAACATTTGCATTTATTATTTCAGTCAATCCAAACAAAAGTTTAACATGCAAGGTTAGAGGTAAAATTAAACTTGCTATCTGCATTAGGCATCATTTTAAATGGAAGAAAACTAAAATGATTCATATTAGTTTCCATTGTACAGAGAGAGTGCACTCGTCCCTCACAATCCCAACAATAAGCAAAGCTTAAATTAAGAGAACAGTGTTGTAGTCTGAAATGAGACCCCCCCCCATACGCAGAAAACTGCCATCCTCCAGCCTATCCTGGAGTGAGCTGACAATGGTGGCTGAGCCATCATTTCAAGGCCCCAGACATAAAATGTACAATACCCAGTACATGAACTGGGGAGGAGGAATTAGGTGATTGTTTTTTAATATTTCAGGTGTTCTAAATTGATAATTTAGGTGCTAAAATAATAACAGTGATTGCCCGTTGTCCCAAACATGTTGATTATGTAATTAACTGACCGGGAAGCCTCTATTCTAAATCAGAAAAATGCTTTATAATCCAAGATTTGTTTCAGTTTCTTGATGTTTATTTGTTAATTTCTACTAATTCCTACTTTAATTTTTCTTGAGAAAACACCTTAGAATAATTTGTACCTGCTAATTTGTCCGAATTTCACTTATGAATAAGGAAATGTTTGCCTCTTAAATTACATAAAATGCTTTAAAACTGTCTGAAGTAACATTATAGCCAAAAACTAAGTTAAATAATATAAACGATATCATTAAGTATTGATAACTTCCTTTAAAATACAATTAAATGTATAGCAAGGGTGAAAACATCTTTGAGCAGTACAAATAAATGGAATTTTTTCTCATGAGAAGGAGCCATGTGAAATTGCCAATATCTGGCTGTTTTTGACATGAAAAAGAAAAGAAAAGAAAAAAATCCAATTTCATTTTTCATTAGTTCTTCCTTAAAAACAACTCTCTGCCTACCTTATCCTTAATCCAGTCAAAGAGAGGACTTAAATATGTGTAATCACTACCAGTACAATGTTAGCTGGACTGCCTGTGTTTGAATTTCATCTCTCCCACTAAGTAGTAATTATGCCTTAGAGTTACCCCCAGAGTACCTTTTTTGTTACTCAGGTGCGGCCTCTCTCTCTCTCTCTCTAAGCCAACTTGATAGCTCACTGCCCCCATCCCCTACATGGGACATGACTCCCAGGGGTGTAAATCTCCCTGGCAACGTGGGGCCTGACTCTTGGGGATGAACCAGGACCCAGTAAATGAGACAAAATAAAGTCTCAGCAGCTGAGAGAGATTTCAGAGTCGAGAGGTCATCCAGGTGGTTATTCTTATGCATTATATAGCTACCCCTTTTTAGTTTATGGTGTATTGGAGTGGCTGGAGGGAAGTACCTGAAGCTATTGAACTGTGTCCAGGAGGCTTGATTCTTGAAAAGGACTGTATAACTATAAAGCTTTTACAATGTGACTGGGTGATTATGAAAACCTTGTGTCTGATGCTCCTTTTATCCAGAGTACAGACAGATGAGTAAAAAAAAAAAAAGGATTAATCAATAAATAATGGGGGCGATAAAGGGTAAAAACTGGGTAGACTGTAATACTGGTGGTCAATGAGACAGGGGTAAGGAGTATGGGACATATGAGTTTTTATTTTTATTTCTTTTTTTGGAGTGATGCAAATGTTCTAAAAATGATCATGGTGAAGAATACACACCTATGTGATGACATTGTGAGCAGCTGATTATAGAATATGGCTGGACTGTATGTGTGTGGGGATTTTTCAATAAAAATATCTTTTAAAAAAATGAATCTCAGGGCGGGCCACAGTGGCTCAGTAGGCAGAATTCTCACCTATCATGTCAGAGACCCAGGTTCGATTCCCGGTGCCTGCCCATGCAAAAAAAAAAATTTTTTAATGAAACTCAAAAGCTTTCTAGAACCAATAACAATGATATTAGGTTACATTTAATTTTCTATTTTCAGTGTGGATTTGATATTCAATTTTCACTAGTCAACCCTAAAATTTACACGTAGCAATCTGTTATATAGGAATAATACCACCTAACGCACAGGACTGTAGTGAGACTGACTTAATATACTGAAGTTGATTTGCCAAAAATACACGCCCCATATAACAGATCTTACTGACACTGCTGTATGTGTGAAACCTAAAGCTCAGGGGAGCAAAGCGACACAATGCCATCACGCTTACAAAGTGGAGGAGCTGGGGTCTGACTTCAGTCTGTCTGACTTCAGAGCACATTCTCTTTCTGTTAAACCAAAGCTGCTGCTTTTATACCATATAATGTATGTTAAAGCCCTCCTAGACACTAACTCAACACACAAAAAGAAAAGGCACAAGAGAGCCATATAAATAAAGCCAGACTTTTAAAGATAGCAAAAGTGATAAAGGACACACAGTGCAGTAAAAAGGATAAAAGTTCACATGCAAAGACAGAAAATGAAAGAAAATACGAACGGCAACTTAGAGACCAGCTTTACGTCCATAGTTTGGATTCTTGAAATTATTAATAGGACTCTTGTAAATCGGATTTTCTTGCTAAAGTTAAAAGAAAGTTTCCAATAATTTCATCGGAAAGAAAACTGACATTTATAGTGCTTAACCACTATAAAAGATCTATTTCTACACCTCTGAAATTTATAACTTAAACTAAACAGAAATAATTAAAAATAAATAAATAAAACAACTCGAACTAATTGTAGACAAATGCAAATAAGATTCATTTATGATTTAAATACTGATGATTGTCAAAAAATTGATGATTACACCAGCTTGCAGGAAAGGATAAATACACAAGGGCCAACATTTGCCTACCTGACCCTCTTACTCCATATCTGAAGATTAAATGCTAGCACAAATTTTAAGTCACTTAAATGAAATCTTTTAAAATTCTTTATAAAGAAAGGCTTTTTGAGATATAATTTGTAATACATATCCTTTTTAAGTATAGAGTTGGAACGTTTTCAAATGTAATCAGATCATCCCCAAAAGATCTCTCATCCCCTTTATAGTCAAGGCTTCCCCTGGCAACCACTGTTCCAATTTCTGTCCCTATAGATTTTAATTTTCCAGAATGTCATGCAAATGGAATCATATATTCTGTAGCCTTTAGGACCAAAACTGTAAAGAAATAAGTATAGTATCCACAGGAGACAAAAGATACATTGTTATAATGTTTTGTTTCAATGGGATATATCTAAAAGATGCTATTTGTTTTCATTAAATGTTAGATCTCTGAATACTGAACTGCTGGGGAAATAAAAGATTAAAAGAGGACTCTAATAATCGGTTTTAGAGTTAATAATCTTTGAAGTGTTATGTTTACTTTATAAATCATCTTTTTTCTTCTTTTTCTTTTTTTCAACTTACCGTATCCCATTTGGCATTCATTTTTTCCTTTTCAAATTTAGCAAATTCCCTCCTGTCATGAATTATCATTAAAAGCTTCCAAATCAGCAGCAATGCAAGGCCAATAAGAACTATTCCAGCAACCACACCTGCTACAATTGGAATGATGTCTGGACCAGTGGGACACTCTGGAAAATAGAAAGGAAAGAATAAGCACACGAGAGACTAATCTGTACCAAGTACACTCATAACCACAAAACAATGGGGCAGTACCTTATTAAAAAATACTGGAATAAAAACCCAAACGATGTGAATGCAGACTGTCCCAAAAAATGCATTAAAAAGCTGCAAGAACTAATAAGTGAGTTTGTAAGGTCAATGAACAAAAATCAACTCTCTAAAAAATCAATTCTATAAGGAGTTCAGATTTCTACATAGTCTATATATAAAGAAATTTCTATATATATAACTTCCATACATTTCTACATATTGGAAATTGAAATTTTAAAAACAGTACCATTTAGAATAACATCAAGAAATCATGAAATACCTATGTATAAACCTAACAATATGGGCAGGATATAAATGCTAAAAATTACTGAGCACTAATGAAAGAAACCAGAAAAGTCTTAAAATATGGAGAGAGATACCCTGGTCATTGATTGGAAGACTCAGTGCTCCCCAATTTGATCTATAAACTCAAAATAATCACAATAAAATCCTAGCAGTGTTTTTGCAGAAACTGACAAGCTAATTCTAAAATTTACTTGGAAAGGCAAAGGAACCAGAAAAATGTTTCAAAAAGTGAAGAACACATTTGGAGGACTCACACTACCTGATTTCAAGACTTGGTATAAATCTACCATATCTAGGCAATGTGGTACTGACTGAAGGACAGACACACAAATCAGTGGAACAGAAGAGACAGCCAGAGACACCAGACCTTCAATAAAGGTGGAGAAAGCATAGTCTTTTCAGCTAACAGTGAGACATCCACAGGCAAAAAAATGTACCTCAACCCGTGCCTAACTCCAAATGCAAAGACTGAAAATGGATTAGATACCTAAGTGTAAAACTAGAAGGTATAAAACTGCTAGAAGAAAAATCCTTATGATCTTGGGTAAGCCAAAGATTTCTCAGACATAATATTAAAAGAAAAATCCATAAAAGAAAAAAACTGATATATTGGACTTCATCAAAATTTAAAACTTTCTAAAGACTTAAGAAAATGAAAGACAAAGAGGCACAGACTAGGAGACAATATTTGCAAATTACATGTCAGATAATGCAAAGCAGTGCAGAGACTTAAAAAACAGTTTGGTAGTTTCTTATAAACATATGCTTACCGTATGCCACATGTTCTCAAATCCCACTTACAGTATTTACTCAGGAGAAATGAAAAAACCCTGTATACGAATGTATAAAATTTCAAAGAATCTACAAAAAAGCTACAAGTAAAGCCAAGATAAAAATGTTCCATCTTCTGAGAAACTGAACAAACCAAATGTTTTCTAAAACCCTTTAACAAATCCCTTTTTCAGTATCCATCCTAAATCAAGCTCAAATTTTAGTAATATCAATGATGACATCTATTAAGCATCTCCTAAGTGCCTTCTATGGATTGAGTTCATAATCTTCACTCTGTACTCATAACATTTAATAAACTTATTTTCTCTTTTATTTCTTATATGGAAATTAGCTTTCAGCTTTAAGAGATGAAAATTTTCCCAACTTGAGCTTTAAATAATTCAGGCATCAGAAGTAATACCAAGACATGAAAGAAAATGAAAAGAATATTTGAAATTATTAGATTTATACCTGGAGTCTCTACAACATGAACAATAGCCTCATTGTTTCCATTCACAGAATATGTGAAATAGAACCAACAGTCATCAACATCCTTCTCCTTACAATGGGACAGAGGATCAACTTGGCCCGGCTGGGGTAATTTGTCCCGGTTTTCTACCTTAGTAATGTTGAAATGTGAACATTCCTGTGCACATGTGTCTTTCTTTTCTCCTTTATTGAAGGCTCTGCACTGTACACATTCTCTGTTAAGACACAAATCATTTGAATTAAAAGATAATTTTTTAAATATTTAAAATAAATATTTGCTTAAAAATTATTTTGTGGGCTAGACCCATGTGACCAGCTGAACCAAGAGCTATGAAAGAAGACTGGACCAAATGGAGAGGCATACTACATTTCTGGATGAGAAAACTAAGTATAAAGATGCTATTTCCCAAATGAAATTATAGATTTGCAGTGGTGCAAATTAAAATCCCAACAAAGAAATAAGAGTAGCTAAATGAAAAAAAATAATAATTAAGACAATGTGGTACTTAATGGTATGATAATAGTTCTTCAAGGAGAAAACCTATTTTGTTTAGTTTGATCAAAAGGTAGTAATTAATTGGTAATACCAATTTAACAATATAACAAACTCAAAATAATGCTACAATTCGCATATGATACTGCAGTATCATGTAACATACACACTAGCTACTGAGAAAGGATTTTTAAGAATTAAAGAGTGGGCTTTAGTGTGGCAGATTTTTTTTATATATAAGCTAATATTGGCATTGTTCTGGTCCTAGTGATAATGCATACTTAGGTCAGTAGAAAATTAAAAATCAATTATTCAAGCAATTAGGAAATGCTTACTTGTGTTCAGCACAGACACCAAGGCAGGTCTGACACATCTCACAGGTTGGTCCTTGAAATTTCGGATCTGTACATTTACATGCACCACACTCACAGATTCCCCGTCCATTGCAGATCTGTCCATTTGTGGCCTTGCACGAAGTAATATCCAAAGAGCAGTCACAAGCACTGCCAGTGTAGTTGGGGTTGCATTCACACACACGACACTTGCAGACACCATTGCCTGCAAATAAAAGTATTTCTCATTAACACTGGTAAAAAAAATATAAAACTGCAGCATTGATTTAAAAGTAAAACTAAGCAACAATATAGAAGAAAATGTACCCAACGGATGGACTATCAATGCTGCCTTTTATTTCTATTCACCAGGTAAACTTTTAACATTTTTCATTATATTAGAGGTAGTCACATTTTTATACCCATTTTCAGACCCCATTCTCACCTCCACAAATTAAGCCATTGGATCTGTCACAATTGAAATTATCACACTCGCAGAATTTGCCAGAATAAATTTCATTTGTATTGTCCCTCTTTCTACAAACACACTGTCCACAGACGCACTCTCCATTGTTACTGCAGATTTCTGAACTGTTTTCTTTCCTGCAGTAAGCATCCATGTCTTCACTGTTTACTTCATCTGTGCTACATTCACAATGTCTACCAACACGTCCCTCGTTGCACCTAAAAATTCCAAAATTGCAATTATATAAAATAGAAATAAACTTAAAAGAACAGGCCACGTTGCCACAGAATGAATGGCAAGCACATTACATGTAAGTGTTCATGCCACAGACAGCACAGAAACGTGCAGCAGAGCACCTACACACACGAGCCATCCCACGTCACACGGCCCACGTGCAGGGGCCAGGAAAAATCTCTTTTCAGGGAAGAAATCATCTCGATTAACATGAAAATGCAGTCAAGCACTGAATGAGGGAACAAAACATCTGGAAACAGGATGAACTCATTTTTAAACAGTATGTTAGTTGTATTTTCAAACAATATGCTAATATATTTTACTTTAACCTTGAAACACGTGAAATGCCTCAAGTTTAAAGCAATGACTCAACTCTTAATCTGAAAAAAATACAACACACATACCCAGAAAAGGGTATGGAGATTGAAGAAAAATATATTGATCATATAATTTAAAAACACACTGTTTAAAAAGAAACATATCCTATGGGGTCACCCTGTGTTTGTCGACACCCCTGTACTCTTAGAGGACCCAATGCTCATGGGATATACCTGTTCTATCTCTCAGGTAAATATATAAAGAGAAGAGAGACAAAATGTTTTCAAGCTAATCTTTTTGGTTAAATGATATTTTATTAAAAATGGATCTACATATTGAGAAAACTTTCTCAATGGAAAGGGGGAAGAGAGAAATGAGACAAAATAAAGTGTCAATGGCTGAGAGATTCCAAACAGAGTCAGAGGCTATCCTGGAGGTTATTCTTATGCATTAAATAGATAGCACCTTTTTAGTTAAGGTGTAATGGAGAGACTGGAGGGAACTGCCTGAAAATGTGGAGCTCTGTTCCAGTAGCCATGCTTCTTGAAAATGATTGTATAATGATATAGCTTTCACAATGTAACTGTGTGACTGAGAAAACCTTGTGTCTGATGCTTCTTTTATCTACCTTATGGACAGATGAGTAAAACACATGAATTAAAGATAAATGGGGGAACAAATGTTAAAATAAATTTAGTAGACTGAAATGCTAGTGATCAATGAAAGGGAGGGGTACGGGGTATAGTATGTATGAATTTTCTTGTTTTCTTTTAATTTCTTTTTCTGAATTGATGTAAATGTTCTAAGAAATGATCATGATGATGAATATACAACTATGTGATGATATTGTGAATTATTGATTATATATGTAGAACAGAATGATCATATGGTTAAGAATGTTTGTATATTGGTACATTTAATAAATAAAATAAATTTTAAAAAAGTACCTATGTACTAGATGGCTGAGTGGGAAGAAAAGGAAGGAAGGTTTAATTTTCACTGTAGTAACATTGGTACCATTTGGATTTTATGCCATGTGGATTTAATAGCTATTTAAAAAATACATAAAATTGTAAAAAATTGAATAAAATGCTCAAATCTAGGGTGAGTATTATACATTAGATGTAATCAGAGAGATTGGCTATTTCTTTTCCAGGATTATACATTAAAAAACCCTATCTTTCATTCATTGATTCATTCACATTTTGAAATTTCATCATAATTCACATTCTGTATTTTAAACAGAAATAAAATATAACTATAAATTTGAACTCCCTAAAAAAAAAAATGGATCTACATGACTCAAACATTTCATATACAGCATGAAAATAAAATGATCACATTTAAACTGTTATTTATGACATTTAATAACTGAGGGTGACGTATAGCCATTTATTTTCTTCATGGTTAATAATCCTTTTTAAACTCAGTCATTTGATTAAAATGCTCTCCCATCTCCTATTCTAAGGAGAAAGCCATTTTTAACATGTAATGTTTCATTTTTTAATTTAAAAAGTAACTACAGTGTGAAAATAAAAGGTAAGATAATTTGGTTCAAGTTTTGTTAATAGCTTTTACTTTCTAAAAATATATTTTTCTTTTTATAAAACACATTTTTTTTTTTAAATTCCAACAGTATAGACTACATGAAGTAGAAGGTAAATAAATATCCTTTATGGCTTCCTAATTCTATTTCCCACATAAAATCTTTCAGTTTGATGTTTTTCCAAAATATTTTTCATTAAACATATTTTTCATAATCTAATTTAGCATGAGAAAATTCAGACTGGTATTGCATGAAAAAAGTCCCTACTGTAATAATCTGTGAAATATACTTCTTGCATGGTTATAAAAGCCTTCACTTTAGAATAAAGACTTCTCTCAAAACACAAAGTCAGATAAGGACTTTCTATAAAGATTATACACAATTATCATCAAATCGACCTTGTGATGAGCAAAAAATGTATTTGTTCCAAAGAGCTTTTCTCTGGATGTAACAAAACCCAGCCTGCCTATAACGCTCTAAGCCAATATACTCATCTGCCAACCTCTGACACCCGCTTACCTGCAGGCTCCACACTCAAATGTCCCATTTCCTTCATGACACTTTGGACTGTCAGCGATGCCTTCGCTTTGGCATTCACATTCACAGATGAACTGAAGAATAATCTCTACCTCCTCAGTGAAGCCCAGAGGCTTAATTTTAATGGTTTCAGAATTCTTATTTGGACATTTATTTGAAGTTATGCTAATTTCAAATTGAACCTTACAAGAAAGAAAGATTAAGTTTTAACAACTAAGCAATTTAAATCTGCGAAGAAATATTTCAAAAAGGTACTCATTTTTAAAATGTCTTAAATTATAAACTAAACAGCTTATAAACAAGCAACTTTTTTCTTTTCTTCAGCAAATGTTTATACAACATACCTCATCTCCAATGGAAATATTGGAGCACTTTCTTCCGTTTTCCCCTGTTCCATTCACCCCATTCTTGCAGTAAGATTTGTAATTTATTGTTACTCCTTCTGGCAGTTTGCTGTTTTCCAAAATGACTTCTGAAGAAAGAGACTAAAAGAAAGACTAATTATACATAGAGAAATCAAATGAAATCCTGTAAGATAAGCTAACTGCATAAAATGAATGGGTAAAATAAATTGTTAAAATAACATATCACTTAAATAAAACATTTTCAAGCCAAATACAACTCAGTGACTATATAAAACATAGAACCCAGGCTCTAATTAATAAGGACTGAATCTTCAAAATAATGTACACAATTGATAGTAGTTCTGTTTTAATTATTGAATGGAAATATTAATGATCATACACCATCATAATGATAAATTCAGCACAGAGGCCTGATAAAAATTATGTGGATGCACAAGAACTTTCTTTTTTTCCCCATGAGGCAATATGGCTCTTGTCTGAGACAAGGAGAAATGTTCCACTGTGCATTCTGGGAACAAATATGCTGAGGAGCCAATGGTACCCTGGCCAAACACACACACACACCCAAGAAGGAAGGAATCAAGCCAGCGCCATCTACGGTATCAGATCACTCGGGACAAAAGGAGAAGTGGGAAAGTGATCTTTTTATTCACACCCTTGCAAGGATAGGAGATACAATAATGGTCTGCTGAGATAGAGAACTGTGAGGAAGACAAAGAACTGAAATCTTAAAAATATAAATGTCTCTCCTCTGAGTCGGGACCTTCCAAAACATTTTTGGACTCCCATGGCATGAGGTAAAATAACATCTAAAATTCAACCTGCCAAAGGGTTAAGGGTAGCAGTGGTGTATGTAGCACACAATGGTTACCATAATACACAAACATGCCTTCAGATTGCTTAAAATGATTACTAACAAAGTTTAATGGGTATCATTAAAGATAATCTGAATTAAGGTATAAAGTAAGCCCTGGAATGAGAAAGCAATTCGTCTTTGATTTTGATTTAACTTCCTTCCATGTGTGGGGAAAAGAAATCTTGAAAATCTTGTTAAAAATAGTTGTTACATACATTTATATTTATATAGTGCATGCATGTATCAGTGTTTGTGTGCACATAGATATCTTTAGAAAACTATATCCTCTGAATATATGGCAAGAAAAGAATTAGAAAAAAAGCTTTTCTAGTACAATTCATTAAAATAAATGAATCTCTAAAAGATACTTTGGGGAAAAAAAATGAGGACTGAGGGAACCCTACAAATCTAAATGTAAGTATATTTTGCACTGGTTCTACTGCAAGAAGACCATTTGTTTAATGACTTACAAACAGATATTTAAAATTTTCCCCACATGCCTTTTTTCATATTTTTGCTTTGTTTAGGCTATGCAAGTAATGACACTTTCATAAGATAATAGCTTTCCCTCCAGACTTACAGAACTTAAATTTTATGTTGTCCTCCAGACTTGCTAACATGTGTATAAAAGGAGTTTTATTTTCTTGGAACTGTGTATATCCAGAACTGATCTCATTTAAAGTGTACTTACATTGTAGGCATCAATGATCAGCTGAATTACATTGCTAGAATTTGCAGATAATGTTCCTACTGCTGACTTAGGGATCAAATTTTTCAGTTCCTGCAATTAAAAGATAAAACATGGAAAATACAAAAACTGTTTATTCATTTTAACCAATTAGCATCTTTTATTTTTAAATACTAGTTCCCTATACATTGCTTAAATAATTTAAGGAGACAGAACTGAAATAAACAACTAACTTCATACTATGTGATTAAAAATTAATATAAGCACTTTTGTAAAATTAATTCTGGCTACCTGGTGGCATCTTCCCAACCTTCAAGTCAGACATATTATTTCGTTTCTAATAACTAAACAAAAAAGATCAAGAAATATGTCCCTCTTTATCTCATGCATATTTACCTTGTAAACAGGCTGGAATTCTTCAGTAACTGCAAAAATTGTCTGAATGTTATTTTCACTGAGTTTCTGGACAAGGTGAGCAATAGAAGGATAATCCTAAGAAATCAAATAACATTTAATATGCAATTACACCCTTCCAATGTATTCAAGTTCTTCAAGACTTTTTGAAAATAAGAATGATTTACGTATATAACTGGATTACAACAAGTCTGCTCTGAAGAGTATCAAATGTAAATAATTGTTGAAGTGGGCAGCAAGCATGTGGGGGTTCCTAATCCTCCCCAATTTTATATATGTGTGAAAAATTCCATAATAGATTTTTATTTTGGTTTTCTTTCCCATAATATATTTTTAAAAAGCAAGATTATCTGTGTATATTACGTAAGAACAAAATGAAAAAAATTGCCACTAACTAAAAGTTGTATTTCTATTACTTAAGAAACAGACCAAGATTTATCAAGGATTTCTACTAAAACTTGAATAATTTGCCCATCTTTAGTCTCTACTGTAGAGATAGGCTGCCCACTTGTAAAAATCACATAAAATAAGATAAAGAGTATAAGCCTAGATAAATTACTTGTTTAGAAATTATATCAAATTTGCTACTATATGGAAGTACGCAAGTGAGAGGAGACTCAGGCATGGGTAAGGTAGGTAGTTTGAGGTCTGAGGCTGTTTCTTTTGCAGAGCAAGGAAGGCCCTTGTCTAAGTGGAAGGAAGCAACACGAAGCCACATCTTTAGAAAACAGCAATACCAATTTTCCTCCACATTGGGTTAGAGTTCACACTTACCAAATAACAAAACCACAAACCTGGAAAAAAACCCACAAGCCCGTCACCTACAATACTCTTACAGCAAGCACTAAAATTTAACATAAACCCACACAACACATAAGGAATTAAGCACTTACATAATAATGACTCATTGTGTAAACATCATTTTCCAGGTGACACTGTCCATCATTTGGTAAAACAATGCCACCAAGTTTCCCATCTCCAGCAAAGTGAAACCCAGCATCCGTGGAAAATACCAGCAGCCGTGTAACATTCCTCCAGCCAATCAATGACTTAGAAAGAAAAAGATGTCAACTTTGAAACACTCATTCAACCTAAATCTCTGAATCTTCATACAATCTACCACAGTACTTTTAACCTAATATGATAAACTCTGGCCTTCTCTTTTCCCAATGCTAATAACAATCTTGCTGATCAATGCACAGAGCCCACTGAATGAAGCTCCCCCACCCCAAGGCACTACTATAGCTTACGTGGCTGTCCATTTCTTGCACTCTTTTAAAAAACTGTACCTTCAAAAACTTGTCTATCTCCCCCGCTAGACTGTACATTAAAGTTGTGTGTGAAGGACGGCATTTGTTTTTATTCATCATCGTATCTTAAGCACATCATATGTGCCCCATCAGTACTTGCTGAATTAAATGGGTGTCTCAGTTCAGCCCATTTACCTTACTCTATTGCTGCTGCCTTGCTCCCAGCCATCCAGCTATCCAGCCTTGCTCTATCTTCCATACTATTTATTCTTTTATGGCTATCCATATTAGGACTTCCTTTTTGTTTTCTCTCCCCCTGCTTTTTTTTTTTTAACTTTTTATGCTGAAATGCTTTCAAACTTATAGGATAGTTACAAAATACAAACCCCATACAGAAAACTCCAACATATCCCACTAGACCCCATCCCCAGATACCAAAACCATACAATTTTAACATTTTGCCACATTTATTGTATTATTCTATCTAAACATCAGTCTCTCAATCCAGCTACCTATCTATTCATCTGTCTATCAATCCATTTTCTCAACACTTGAGAACAAGATGTATACATATTCTCTGAATACTTAATACTGCTACATATATTTCCAAAGAATTAGAATATTCACTTATATATCTACTTTAAGTGCCGTTATCAAGTTAGATATTTAACATTAATATAAAGCTTACAGTCTATATTCCAGTTTTTTTCATATGTCCCATTAATGTCCTTTTGAGCCTTTCTCTTATCCCTAGTTAGAGCCCATCCAAAATCATGTATTGTCTTTGTCATTGCCTCTTTAATTGCATTTTTTTTTTTTTTATTGTGGGAACATTATATACCATTCACTTTCCCATCCCAACGACTCCCAAGCCTACCCTTCACTCTGTTTGGTACCCTCACCACCTTCAATTACTCACACTTTCCCATCTCCCCAAACAGAAACCCTGTACCCATTTTGCATTAACTCCCCACTTCCTCGGTTCCCTGCCCCAGGCAATCAGTACTCTTAATTTCCATCTCCATGAGCTTGCAAATTCTCTGATATTTTCTTTCCCAAATTTAACATTCCAGATCTGTAACATCTCATTTGCTTTGATACAAACTTAACTTCAACAATATGTAAAAACTATGTTCCTATACCCCTGCCTCCTTAGCACCTTTATATAGTTTTTATCACAAATTACATGTTGATGCAGGCCTTCCTTTTTAATTACAGAAAAAGTTATCTCCGCCAAGAACTTGCCCTGGTTAATTCCAATCATTCTAATTCATATGTAGTGTTTATTTATTCATTTATTTATCCTCCTCCTTATTCAACAAAGAAGTTAAGGCAGCAGCAAAATTCCTAATATTCATCTTTTCTCTGTAGTAATTTAGTGATTGTATTTGTCTATACTTAGTACATGTTTCTACATCTTCCTAAGACTGTAAGTTCCTTGAAGGCCCACTGGAATTAGTTAAATATCTAACTTCATAACTGTACTTAAGGTGGAATTAGGTTTGTTAATGTTGGCAATCTTTTAAAAGCAAACTGTCTCTCTTCCATCTAGAGAAGTAGGTGGAAGAGTTAACTCTCATCCGCACTGCGGAGGAATAGAGCAGTGGGAACCTATGCTATGACTCGCCTTCATCCGATTGCCTGAGGAATATTTTCTAGCCCAGAAAAGATTCTCCCCTCAGGGAGCTGCTAACAGGATTACAGATGAATGACTGGAAAGAAAAGAGATGCCAGGCAAAGCACTACTTGGAATACTACTTTCTCTTCAGCTTTAAGAGCAGAGACAGACATTATATTGCAAGCACCACAGTGAGAAGTCAAAAGTAACAATAACATAGTAGCTAATATCTGCAGAGTGTTTGATGGCACTTTATATGAATTATTGCATTTAAACTCCAACATAACCCCTAGAGGTAAATACTATTATTCTGTTCTTTTAACCACTGTACTATACTGCTTCACTTAATATCTTGAATATCAGTTAGCACTGTAGGAAAAATTAACTGACAAATAATCCTTAAGAGGAATGTGGAATCAAGGAAGGTCTTCTAGGGAATAGGAAAAAGAAGAAAAAAAAATAAGACAGTAGTAAGGCACTTAAGACAAACGATCTACTTGTCAAAGTCTTCTAGTGTCAACCTCAGCTATATCACTTAAAAAAAAAGTCGTATAAAAATCTTCAGCTGGTAAATGTATCAAACATGCTAATTACTGGTACAGTACAGACATGCTTATGACTACTGAAAAATTTGCCATCAAAATTACAAGTAATTTATGACTTTTCAAAATACATGTTCTTATACTGCTTACAAATTAGGAATTAAATGTTCTTTCATTTTGAACTACTAAAACACAAAGGTTCTATCCCCTTTTCAAAGACTATGAGCAGAAAAATCTGACCAAAAGAAAATAATATCTGAGAAACTATCCTATTTGAACATTTTTAAGGTTCCTGGTGATGCCTCCAATAATATCAATTCCATCTCTAGATACACAGTCAGAGAGTTAGGACACCTGGGTCTGTTCTAAAAACCCAGAACACCAGCTAAAGTTCAGCAAAGTTGAACCATTGTTTCAAACTGGCTTTTAAAATCCTGTATCAATGAATTAACTGTCTGTTTAAATAAGGACTTAATGATTACATATGTTTTTATAAAGCACCTGAAGTAAGAGAGAACTTAATGGATTAAAACCTGTAACTTCTCTGGAATAATCAAGCATGCCATGGGAATTAAGGACATTTTTTTCCTACTAAGTAAGAGTAAAATCACACTTAAAATCCAGACAAAAAGTATCCCCTTGTAGAAAATAAATGCGCTTACTCCACAAACTGCAACTTGCATGATGGCATCAAAACCACCTTCTGGAGAATCCAAATTTCCAGATATACGCTGTTTACCAACAAGTTCGTTAAATACTTCCCCTTTATCAGTAAGACTCAGCACATTTTTGTAGCTAAATGGGCTGGTACAGTTCTGTTCACTTGTGCAAGGATTCCTGAGCTTAGCTGGTGTTGTACTAATGTAAGGCATCACAGTTTTTTCTACAAAGGAGCCAAACCCTGTGAAGGAAAAAAATGTATATTTGTATAAACATATATATACATGCAAGTGCATGTAAAGTTGCAGTTTTAAAAAGCATGTTACCATACGCAAGTCAACCCTTTTCTTTTGTCTATTGCACTTTAAAAGTAATTCACATTCATTTTCCTAGTATACAGCTCCCGATAACTGCAAATTGAATGAAAAGAACAAATAAACATTCTGGAATCCTAACAACTTCAAAAAGACTAACTTATTAAAAGCCACCTACCTTTTTTGTATTTAAATTATGCTTACTGAATAAAATGTCATTTTAAGTAAGTGGGAGTCTACTTTTTTTTTTACAGTTTCCACTAAAACAGAATTCATTTTTAAAAGGTAGCTTTTAGGTTTCAAGAAGACTGTCAAATCTGTCCAATAGTCTGTATTTAAACCTCTGCTGGCCCAAGAGTGGAAAGAAGCAGGCAGAAAAGAATGCATAAAACAGGAAAAAATCCTTTGGAAAGGAGATAATGAAATGAAAGATTTAGGTCTGAAGTGAGATTAGGTTGTACATACAGGTGTGGTCATAATAATTAGAGTGAAATAAGCCCATGTTTACAAAATCAACATGATTGGATAAATTTTGTGAAAACAAGCATGCTTTTCATGATCTATAAGGTATAATCTGCATCGAATACGACAGAATCAAGAACGGAACAGGAGGAAGACTGAGCTGTGCGACTACAATATCAGTTTCCTCTCAGAAATAAAATTCTAAAACCTGGCCTAGTTACTTACAAATTACTTGTGAAGAACAAAGGAGTAAAAAATACGAAAGGGCTCAAAGAACTGCCAAGACTTACACACAAAAATTCACAAACTCTCCCGACATGCCTACCAATTCGGAAGTCTGAAGTAATCCTCCTCATTTCATTCATCAGATCGGTTCCGAGACTTTTCACATTCTCCAAATCATCTTTCATGGAGTAGGAGAGATCCATAAGGTAGTAGAGGTCGATGGGGTAGTCCTCAGCTCTCTTGAATTTCAATGTAAATGTCTGCGGCTCCCCTAATTAAACAGGTAATGAAATGAGCTTGCCAGTGATTAAAAACAAAGGAGAAAAACCAAGTGACTCTAACTTACATGGTTAACACTGCAGAATGACATACATTAAATGCTATAAATTATACAAAACTGGGAATACCAAAGGGAACTCTAACAGACCCACTCAATTTCATTCAACAAATACCATTTGAAACCTAGTGATACAATAATGAAAAAGCCAACACCTCTAATCCACAGTGGGCAAGAGAGACAAACAGTCGATTTATAACAGAGTGAGGAAATAGAGTAGAGGAGGTTTGGGTGAAAATCATTAAATTTTGAACATGTGGACTTTTCTGTACAGATTTTTAGTAGACAGGTAGATAAATGTGTTTGGCGCTCAGAAGAAGTGTGTTAGCTGATAAAGGTTTGTGAGGTATTTGCACACAAATGTTTTTTAAAGCCATAAAAGGAAAACCAACATTTACGTGGACTGCAGAGAGGGATGTGCCGGCTTGAAACTGTTGTGTACCCCAGAAAAGTCATGTTCTTTAATCCTCATTCAATACTGCTGGGTGGCAATGGATCCCAGAGCGACTTCAGCAGTGAACAGAGAGGTGTTTGCAGGGTCCCTCTGGGGTAATGGGGGAGAGGGGAGGAAGTGTTCAATTTCCCCATTTGGAGAATTTCTGATATACTTTTGGGCAATTTTTGAACAGCCAATTCAGTGTGCCAAGCTCTCAATCGTCAGGGTTCACCCCCGCGAGGCTTGTTCTGCGGAAGATGGGCTAGGCCTACTTGGAACCAGGCCTAGGAATCACCCCCAGGGAACCTCTTTTACTGCTCAGCTGTGGCCTCTCTCTCTGGGCCAACTCAGCAGGTAAACTCACTCCCCTCCCTCCTGTGTGGGGCATGGCTCCCTGGGGGTGTGGATCATCCTGGCAATGTGGGATGGAGATCCCAGGATGAGATCCCAGGACCCAGTATCAGGGGACTGAGAAGGACTTCTTGGCCGGAGGGGGAAAGTGGGAGATGAGACAAAACAGTTTCAGTGGCTGAGAGGTTTTGGGCAGAGTCAGGAAGTTGTCCTGGAGGTTATTCTTATGCATTGTGTGGATGTCTCTCTTTAGTTCATGATGTATTACAGTTGCTGGGGGGAGGTGCCTGGGGCTGCTGAGCTGTGTTCCAGTAGCCTAGATTCTGGAAGAGGATTGTATAAAGACGAAATATTTACAATGTGAACATGTGATTGTGAAAGCCTTGTGTCTGATGCTTCTTATGTCTGGGGTGTGGTCAGATGAGTAAAAAACAAGGATTAAAAAATGAATGAAGAATAGGGAAAAAGCAAAGGGTAAAATAGACTGGGTGGATAGAAACGCTGGTGGTCAATGAGAGGGAGGGTTAGGGTGTATGGTATATATGAGCTTTTTCTTTTTGTTTCTTTTTCTGGGGTAATGCAAATGTTCTAAGGAATGATCATGGTGATTATACAGCTATATAATGATACTATGAGCCACTGATTGTATAACATGTATAGAATGTATGTGTATGAGGATTTCTCAATAAAAATATATGTACATTGCTGGGTGGGATCTTTTTTAAGTTGTTTCTATGAAGATGTGACCGACCCAGTTGTGGGTGAGACCTTGGATTTTGGTGGTTTCCATGAAGATGTGTGTCCACCCATTCAAGGTGGGGCTGCTTACTGGAGTGCTTTAAGAGGGAACCATTTTGGAAAAAGCTTCAGAGCCAATAAGAAACCCAGACTTAAGCTGTTTGAACAAGAAGCCAAAGGACCAGCAGACACCAGCCATGTGCTTTACCAGATCAGTCTTGTTTAAGTCAAGGTGTCTTTATCTGGATGTCTTAGTTTGGACATTTTTGTGGCCTTAGAACTGTAAACTTGCAACCTAATGAACTCCCTTTATAAAAGTCTCCCTATTTCTGGTATATTGCATTGGTGCAGCATTAGAAAACTAAAACGGGGAGGAACTCAAAGGACAAAAAAGAAATGAGTAAGAGATAAGGAAAAAAACTAAGAGTGATACCTGGAAGACAAAAGGGGTACATTTAAAGAAGTTCAAAGAGTCACTTGGTACAAAAAGGCTGGGGAAAAAAAAGGCGCCCCGACAAAGTCCATTAGATTTTGTGGTTCCAAGGTGAGGGTGGAGCTTTCACAGAAGGTTTAGAAGCGGAAGCCTGGTTGAGTAGGTAGAAAACAGAAGGGAAATAAAGACAAGAAAATAAGGAGCACATATCATTCTTCCAAGGAGCTGAGAAAGAGAGGGAGGAAGGAAACTACAAAGGATAAATATAGGGATTTTCCTTTTTTAAGGATGGACTTCAAAGATACTTATAAAAAACTTAATATTTTAAAAATACTAAACAAATACAAATGAAAAGAATAGTTTAAAATGTTGTCTAACCTCAATTTTATATAAAGTAACAATACTAAAGGCTGGATACTTTTAAGTTATCATTATCCAATTAATATTTTCTGGTTCTTTAGCAGAATTTACTTTGGACATTAGGCAACGTTTAATACCATTCCAAATACATGTTTTACAAATGGCTGTATCTGCAAAAGTTTTCTGAAATTTAACCTATTTCTTTCTTTTATCTGTGTGCCAGACTACAAATGAAAATGAACCCTCAAACAAAAAATGATAAGAGGCTTAAAAATCATGTGAAAACACTGAAGTAGAAATGAAGATATTAAAATAGTTGCATTTCTGTACCTGATCGTAACTGCAAAACCAACTGCTGTGGTTGGATCTGAGTAATATCTTCAGGCTGCAGCTTCTCTGCTGTCCCTTTGCTACGGTTTGTGACATTTTTATTTTTCTTTATATCTTTGGAGCCTCTGGGATTTTCTATGTCGTTTGGATGGCAACCCTTCTTTTTTAAGGCTTCCAAATCATCACATCGGGCAGAGGTAGGCATTCCTTCTTGTAAAAATGTCTGAATGATATATAAAATGTAGATATGAACAAAAAGTGGAATGATCAAGACTTCTGCATAATCACAACTGCAAAATAAAACAACACCTGAAGTATTCTGGATTTTAAACAAAATATTTTCTTCATCTAAGAACATTCAAGAGTGCTCCTATTTAAAAACAAGACAAATCATTTCCTAGAAGGTAACACCATTTCCAGGACTCAACTAAGAGTAGATTCTAACTGTCCTAACTCCTAATTCAGACTACCTAATTATAAGAAATTTCTTTATGATATATATACAATATGGTTAATTGCTACTAATAACATATATACCCTAAACTAGACAATATATTTTTCCCAAAATTTTCCTTAGAAAAGTCCATGCAAAGTCTTATAATTATATAGCTCTCTCCATCACAATAATTTGAACAGCCCTACATTTAGGGAAAAATTAAAAGACAAGAAGCATTCTGATTAATGATGGCAATTTTAAAAAGGAGATCAAGATATTTAGCACAGATTTAGTAATAAGTATTCCTGAAGGTTTGGCCTCAAAATTTCAAGCATTGGCTAATATTGTCAATAAGCCTTTTAAAATGTATTTTAAAAAGCAATACAAAAAAAGACTACAGTAAATGATTATATGACTAGTGTCATGAATATATTTCCATAAGGTGAATTTAGGAAAACAAAATAAAGGTCATAATGGTAGGTGAGTGGCTACTTATGGCTTGGGGTAAAATTTCCAGTAATAACATGAATTTGAAATGTACTGTACCTCAAACAACTTAGATGGAAGTAAAAATGTTATTAAATGACTGAAAAAGTGCCTTGGTGAAAACAAAAACACCACTGTTAAAGATATGTATGTAAAGATTTTGAATAAAACTTTTTTTAAGAAATGTGGGGGGGGAATAACAAGTACTTATGTATGCGTGTCATTTAAAAATATGTATGTGTAAATAAATAAATTATAAGTAGACATGATTATTTACATATATCCTTAAAAATGATATATTTAGTTGGCTAAAAAAATTTATTTTGAATCCTGACGTTGGAAAAGGGGCACTTCCTTTGATGGGGGTCACTTTATGTTCAGTCATATATGCTATTTATTACCTATCAGTTTCAGGGGACTGTTCAGTGCAAAAGTAAGGCTATTTAAATATAAAGATGACACAGTGGTTTTTATCAGCTGTTTTTTAAAATGGAAACACAAACACTGATCATAGCATCTATGTAATTAGAGAAACAACTGGAAAGGAACATACCACAGGTCAGATGATTCAAAGCAGCACTATTTTTATATATTATAAAACCTAAGATACCACCAAAGTGCAAGCTACTAGTGAATTACCCATTTCTAACTATTAGCCAATCCAGAAAATTTAAGATCATAATCGACACCCAAATAAAATTTCACTAAACATATACCAAAACAGCCTTCAATAATTTAAGAAATATGTCTTATAGCATCAAAGGGTCAATTAAAGAACAGTTTGGCTAGAATAACCGTCATGACAAACTATTGTCCCCATAAAGTGAATGTTGCTGATGATAACAGCAGCTACACTTTTCAGAACCCCCTAAATAAAACTGCTTTATGTTCATCAGTTCTGATTCCTGTAACAACATAGAGCAGGCATTATTCTCATTTCACAGATAAGTAAACTGAGAATTTCAATTAGTCTTGACTAAGAGAAACTCCCAGCACTCCCCCCACCCCACTGCCTCCAGTTTAATTCCAGTATGCCATTTTTAGGAGAATGGAATTGCCATTAGGGACATTTTGGAATACCAAAACCAAAACCTTTCATTTCCTCTTTCATATGATCAAGCATTATGAAATATCTGATTCTTCACCAGTTACATTAATAAAACAGCCAGATGATTGAAATTTGGGGACAAATGCCCAGCTGAAAGCATAAACAATAAACTTTTGACCTTCTGGTATTATTTACTCTGTAGTAATTAACTTCAAGATGACTTGTCCTTACTTCCTACTGACTCATTCAATCAGTTTATTCAATCAACATTTAGTAAGCTTTGTGGAAGACATCAGTTTAAGCTACAAAAGTTAATAAAAACTCAAAGCCTAACCTCAATTAGCTTATATCAGAATGCAAATCAATTCTATATTAGTTTAAATCAAACATAACTGGGAAGGTTAACTGTACTTCCCTCTCAGAATAAGGGAAAAAATCTAAAACAGTTGAAAACTAAACACCTCATCTTTTAGGGGGAAGCTGTCAAACAGAAATAAAGCACAAGCCACAAATATAATTTAAAATCTTCTAGAGTGGTGGGCCATGGTGGCTCAGTGGTAGAATTCTCGCCTGCCATGCCAGAGACCCGGGTTCAATTCCCGGTGCCTGTCCATGCAAAAAAAAAAATCGTCTAACAGCCACAATAAAAAAAGTTAGAGAAACTGGAGAAATCAATTTTAACAATATACCTAAAATATTATCAATATGAAATCAATATAAAAAATTACTGATTTTTTTAAATAATACTTGCAAATATGGTCTATCTATTTGAGACTTAACAACAATTCCCAATTGGGACTATCCACATTTCAAAGGCTCAATAGCCACATGTGGCTGGAGGCACTGTGTTAGAAAAAATTAACTAGTCTTGAGGCCATAATGGTTTTTTGCACATCACTAATACTTACTCAAGAAACACTAATTTAAGTGGAAATTCTTATCCAGCACCTCCCAAGGACATGGCATGGGGCAAATTAAATTACTAGAGAATAAATGCAAAAGACAATCTTACTTACTGAATTTGTGCACCATCCACAATTTGGCCCTGCTTGTATACATTCCCCACATGATTTTGCATTTGCTTTTAAACATCTATTTTCATCTATCAGGAAAAAGAAAGAATACACCACTTTACTTCAAGTTTTAAGAGAGAAAACAATGAAAAATCAGCATCACAATGACAAATCATTCAATTTATAGGACTGTTCAACGAGAATGTTATGAACCCAGTTACTAAGCTGATCCCAATCTATCCCCCCAAAAACATGATTCAGTCAAGACCACAGGAAGCCACAGGACACAGTTATCTTTCTCACCTTCTATATCAAATACCAGTAACTATACATCCTTCTTTCCAAAGGCATAATTTTAGAATCTATCATTTGAATGGTCATAAATGTGATGAGCTTTCTTACCAATGGGTAAAGTGTTATTTCCTTACACTAGCATACTCCCACACACACACATATTTTCAGTGGCTTTCCCTTCAATTTTATTATGTGAATTATTTGAAAAGTCCATATTCATGTAGTCCAAAATCCCATGATTTTTCAGCCTGTGTTCAAACTGTCTTACATTTTTTAAATCCATGCCTTTTGTATGGTAAGCACTAAATGTACCTTTTCTGATTATAAATGTAACATGTTGATCATTATAAAAAAATTGGAAACTACATAAAAGCATATGGAACAAACTAAAAACTATCATAATCCACTCTAAGAAATAAATGTTAACTTTTTAGTATAATTTCTTTCCAGTCTTTTTTCTAAGCAGGTAGATCAAAAAATAACAAGGAAGCAAGCACTTATAGACATAATACTCAAATGAAACTGAAGTATACAGGATTTTGTTTACTGCTTTTTTTTATTCCTTATCCTAAGTGTTCCCTTCATGATTACATATTCCTCAAAAAAAAAAATGGCTTTTAATGATCATACACAATTTCACTCTATGAATGTATCCATATTTATTAGTGATTAAATTTAGAGAGTTTTCAACTGCACACGTGCACATTTCACATACTCCACGCATAGCCAGTCACTCCAAGCACAGACTTGCACAGACAAATACAGCACCTGACAGCCCACTCTAATGACCATCCTTATACAAGCCTTAGTACATATCTGATTGTTTCTTTATAACAAACTCCAAAAGAAAAAGAAATACCAAGTTGAAGAGTCCTGTTGCTTTTAAGATTCTCGATAGACACTAATTCCTATCCAGAAGTAACATATTAATTTATACTCCCACCAGCAGCATATCTTCAACAACACTTGAAACTTTTTAATTTTAAAAATCTTTGCTCATAGAATATCAATTTAACTGTTAGTTATTTAAGGTTTCTTTTATTTTATCCATTTTGGATAAATACATTTCCAGCTTTATTTCTCCTTCTGGATAACACCAGCATTTTGTAAGACTTTTTGATCAAAGAGCAAAAATACCAAGAAAGCCAATTAATTACTCTTGGTTTTACTGTTTAGACAGTCATGGGTATGTTCAGAGTTCACCATTCTATACATTTACTTTTATTATTTTCTTGTAAATATTTCCCATTTCCCTGGTCTTTGCTTCTTCTCTGCCCATTTGAAGCCTCAAACTCTCAGCTCTTTTCTGCGGTCTTTTCCTATCAGTTTAGAATTTTACTAGCCAACTCGTCTGTCATCTTATACTTGTGGTTTTCCTCTAGATTTTCTTCACTAGTTTTTTTTCTTAATTGGTGTTCTGCTCTTACCACATTTGGAGTTATTGGATACCACAATTAACATGTACAAATCTGAATTTCTGATTCTTCCCACAGAATCAGTTCCACCTGTAATAGTCTTCATTTTAGCTGATGGTAACCCATTCCTTCCAATTGCCCCTTGGCTTTCTTTCATACCCCATAACTACTTCACTTAAAAATACACAGATACGGGCAGTGCAATGGTGGCTCAGTGGCAATATTCTTTGCCTGCCATGCCAGAGACCCAGGTTCAATTCCCAGACCCTGCCCATGCCATTAAAAAAAAATAATGCAGAGACATGCTTAGTTTGAAATTTTTGCACTTCTGAAATTCATACGTATCTTATAATCGATAGTATATCCTACTTTGGGGGGGGGGCAGCATTTTTTCTTTCTGAGTAAAAGTCAAAGCCCTTACAGCGGCATCTTAGATTTAATAGAACAAGGTCTATCCAAAACTCAACAACAGCCTCTCACTATCTGCAACGCTACCACCCTGACCCAGACAACCGTCCTATCTTACCTGGATTATGGCAAAGCCTCCTGTCTGGTTTGTCTACCCAACTCTCTGCACTTTAACCCCCACCCCAACCTATTCCTAACACAATGTCTGTTTGATCTTTCAAAAATATAAGACAGATCATGTCACAGTCCTCTGCTCTCTGAGAGTCACGTCAAAGTTGTCAGAGAGGTCTTTTAAGTACCTATAGGATCTGTACACTCAGCCTGCCCCCCGCACCCAACATCCTATACTCTCTCCTTTATCTCTGACTTCTCTCCTCCTCACTCACGCTGCACAGCCACACTGATGTGCTGCTCCCTGGATACCCCAAGCATGCTTCCCTCTTAGAAAGTTTGCACTGGCTGTTCCCTCCACACGAAACTCCTCCCAAGAGAGACACTGCCTTCACCTCTTAAAAGGCAGCTCTTCAGCCGGTCACACCTTGATTACTTAAAACCGTAAGAACTACAAAGCCATAATCCTGAACTCCCTGAATCTGCTATACTTTTTCCTTTCTTCTTTTTTTTTTAAGAAGATTATAGAAATTATTCTATAATTTATTTATTTATTTTACTTTTTTTCTATTTCCCCTTGGTAGAAAGTAAGCTTTCAGAGGGCAAAGATTTTCGGTTCATTTCGTTCCCTGATGTATCCCAAGTGCCCAAGCATTGTCTGGCACCTAGAAGAATAAGTATTTGTTGAATGAATATTTACCTGTCAAAGCATTCTAATGGATTGGTCAGGTTCAAGTTTTAACTACTTGTTTCAATACCCACAAGTTATATATTTTTAAAGGTCTAGTAACTCTACCCTTTATTATGTAGTACTAATTTACCTAGTATATTTTGCCCTTTTGACCATCAATAATATTTCTTTGGAAAAATAAATCTCCCTCTGTCACTACAATTTGGGAATAGCTATTAAAAATAAAAATATACATGCATTTAGCCCAATAATCTCACTGCTAGAAATTAATATTACAGGTTCAATCAAAAAATTTCACCAAGATAAATGTAGAGCAGATAAACAGAACACTCTCTGAAGCCTTTTTTGTAAAATCAAAACAAAATATTGCAGATACCCAAAGCATCTTTTTCAAATAAGTGGTGTGATAAATTGTAGTGTACCCAAACTATGAAATATTATGCAGCTATTAAAAAAAACAGGTAGATCTCTATTTCTTGATATATAAAGATCTAGATAAATATAAATGAAAAGATAAAATGTGAAAGAATATATACTCTAAGAACAGTAAAATCACTGTCGTATGGGTACATTTATATATGCAAATGAATTAATATATAGATACTATTCACACTATATGTGAAAATAATCATAATTTTTTTTTCTGGAAGAAAATTATGAAAAAACAACAAAAATCTTTATCCTCATGGAGCTTACAGTCTATTACAGGAGACAGACAAATAAGACAGATAAAGAAAAAGCAGGGTCTGTTAGAAAGTTGTAAATGCTAAGTAGAAAAAGCAATAAAGGGGTGAGAATAGGAAGTATGTGTGTGTG